>JADRCD010225909.1:0-7500 GCA_019843815.1 Montemys delectorum
CACACACACACACACACACACACACACACACACACACACAGAGCCCTGGCTGTCCTGGAACTTGCTCTGTAGACCAGGCTGGGCTCGAACTCAGAGATCTGCCTGCCTCTGCCTCCCCAGTGCTGGAATTAAAAATGTAAGTCATCACACTTGGCTATAAATAAAACAAATCTAAAAGAAAGAAAGATGAAAAAAGAGAGACATGCAGAAATGCTATAACTAGCTCAAAGTCAGACTTCTGAAGTATAAGGAGCCAAGGCTCTAATCCAGAGTCTCACTCCACTCCCTACACTCTCAACTATCTTACTATGATCTTAATTTGGAGTTATGTCTTATTCCTGGGGTATCATTAACATTTTCTCAGTGTTAGGCTTCAAGGTCTTTTTAATGTTTATAGTAATCCACTAAATTGGTATATGCTACTAAGTTGTGATGTTTCCAGTTCCCTGCTATAAACATAAAATACCTTTGGGGCTGAGAGACTGCTCAGCAGTTAAAAGCACTGGCTACTCTTTCAGACGACCCTGGCTGAGCTCCCAACACCCATATGACAGTTCATAACCATCTGTACCTCCAACCCAAGGGGGATCCAGCAACCTCTTCTGGCCTTTGTGGGCACCAGGCAAGCAAACAGTACATAGACATGCATACAGGCAAAATACCCGCACATATAAGATAAAACAATAAATTTAAAAAACATATTTTGGATATATTATTTTTGCTATGTTTGTGTCGGGATTTTCAAAAGAGTCTATCAGTTAATAAAGGAATGTGCATTATTAATTTCCCCATAAATATGTCAGCATTGAGCATGAACATCAGGACTGGTGAGATGGCTCAGTAGGTAAGAGCACTTGTGACATGTTTGATACCAGAATCCCAATCTAGAATAAGGAACCAGGGTCCCAACCTCTATACACACCTCGAACTGAATGCTTTCTTTCACACACATTCAAACACAGAGATTAAAAATGTAACAAAAACATCTTTTTGAAGCCATGAGCAGTCAGAAATTGTTTCTAATAAGTGAAACAAATGTACATTTTATTATTTTTACAACACACTGAATTTTAACTGAAGTTCCATAGTACCTTGGCTTTACAATTTTGACTTCCTGGGGCTTTGATATGTGTTTAGTTTCTCCACAGTTCCTCCAATGTACCGAAACCAACCTAAACTCGCAACCCTGCCTCAGCCAGCTGAAAGCTAAGACCACAGAAGTGAGCTCCATAAGGCCTGTTTTCTGAGTTTCTTCCTGTGCACTTCACCCAGTGATCAGGGAGATGCTAGGTTTGGCGATAAGTCTGTATGAGCTTGTATAGGAACATCAATACTATGCCTATCATCGTCATACTAAAACATCTCCAAACTGTTGTTTCCTACTTAATTATTGTTACTAAGGTTTAATTTTTTTCCCCCGAGACAGGGTTTCTCTGTATAGCCCTGGCTGTCCTGGAACTCACTCTGTAGACCAGGCTGGCCTCGAACTCAGAAATCTGCCTGCCTCTGCCTCCCAAGTGCTGGGATTAAAGGCGTGCGCCACCACTCCCCGGCCTAAGGTTTAATTTTAACAAGACAGTCTTATAATAAAGTAAACACAAAAGCAATAAGACATGTTAAATTTCACAGCTCCAAAATACAAAGAATTGCTTTTCAATAAGATTTAACAGCAAGATAAACCTGTTGTGAAATGGGCATACTCAACAGAACTCTGATTTTTAAAGAACTCTTGAAAGGTCTCATTTAAAATGAACTGAATAGTAGCCCACCCACCCATCATCTTTGAATTGCCAAAGTAAAAACAGAGGGCCACATACCTGTCGCTGTAAACACAGGTGATTTCTGTTGTGTAAATGTTGATGGTTGTTAGACAGTGGGGAAGGCCAGCCCCGAGCCTGATACTGCAGCTGAGTTTGAGCCATGTCTGAAGGCCTCGCTATAAGATGTGAAGTGAACTGGCGATCAAGGTCATGATCTAAAACATGATTTGAATTATCTTGTCCAAATGGTGATTCATCAAATTGGGGGAGGAGACCCTCCTGCAGGAGGTCTTCTGGGTCAAGTCCTGCAAATGGTTCTGCATGAGATTCCACTTGATGAAGTAAATTCTCTTCTAACGATGAAAATCCATTAGTTTCCACGTGGTCATTGAAATGACCCATGGGAGGTCCTGAGTCAACAGGATCTGGGAAGTTCATGTGCACGGGTGATAATTTTGAGTTGCTATAATTACCCTGAGGATGTGACGGATGCAAAATTTGAAAATTATTTGAATTCAGTGATGGAGTGGGGTTCAGGAGATGCTGAGTGGGTTCTTGCTTCATTCCCCTATGAGGCGAAAAGGAGTTACCTCCAGTAAAATCAGATAAAGCCTGGTTTGTATGACTGGGGGCGAGACCTGCTGATGACTGAAGGAGACTGCTTGGTGACACGTGACCACTGGAGAAGGAATAGTGTGCAGGGAACTGTTGCGAGTTACTCACAGAGCAGGGAGTCATACTTGGAGAAGGTCTGTTATAGTTGCCTTCCTGGTGACTGCTGCACTTGAGGAAGTGTGCAGGAGGGTTTGCAGTTGGAGAAAACTGCACGGGTAGAGTCTGCTGTGAGGATGGGGCGGTGGCTAGGTGGTTAACATTAACTCTGTGTGTGCCAGAAACATTAGCGTCTAGAAAATTTTTAGCCTGGCCAAGAGAGTTTTGCCCTGGGTTAAGGTTACTTCTGTTTTGTTGTGAGCGAAGGGAAGAACACTGTGTTTGATGTTCACTGGCCTGAAATAAGGCAAAATCATGGTGCCCCACAAAGCTTTTATTTTGATGTAGAGAGTGTGAATGTCCTTGTTGATGAAAGGGGGATCCATTTTGATTAGCTAGGCCAGTAGCTGTCTGGTGACCCCACATTGGACTCCCATCTGCTACATCTTGAAACAAGCCATTGGGTTGGTTTGGGGGATGGATTGGAGAGCAATTAAATTGAGAATGTGGAGACAATACATGTTCAACTGGGCTGCCAAAAGATTGATTAACTTGATGAAACTTCATTGAGTCGAATTGATTTAACTGTTCGAAATCCGCCATCTTCTGATGCGTTGGCGTACTTTGAACATGGTTTAGTGAGTCTATGTGCAAAGGCTCAAACTCTGCACCCAAGTTCAATTCGTCAACTAGTGAGACAGGTCCCGGTTGTACAAACGCATCATCTGACAAGCCTTCTAACGTCTCACCAAAAAGATTAGCATCATCAAAGAAGTCCATCATTGGGTCTGTCATTTTGAAACTCCAGTGACAATATGGGTTGTCCACTCCAAATAGAGTATGTTCAGCTTCCCTGTGGTAGGTATTACTGTATCATTTCTGAGGGTTGTCACCTAGTCCAAAATAGGCCAGTGTTCATTATTGCTCTACATAATGGCATGTCATGAAGCATCAGAATCCTAGGAAAATAAGAACAAAAGTAATTTAAATTTAGTAGTAAGTAATCACTAAGCTTCTATCAAGAAAACTTACAGAGTACTTTGTGTGTGACAATTCATTGCAAATAGGTTATTAATAGTCTGTTCAGAAGAAAACAGGCTCCTATGGGGGACACAACTATTCATTTAAAGGCAAAAATGCATATCACTTTACTTGAAGTATATATATCATGATGAAAGAATGTAAAGTAACCCTAGGAATAGCAAACAGTGCGTCATACTCCAGGGTGAAATGTCTCACACTCAGAGCAGTGAGTAGGTTTATCTAGGCACTGCCCTTCAAAATGGTGCATGTTTGAGAGCTAGTGTCAGATATTCTTGGGTTAGTTAGGGGATTACTGTCACCTGCTCCAGGTTCCATGGGGTATATGTAGAAAACCTAGAAATGTAACTGTCAAGATGCCATGAGAAGGTGACCCAGAATAAAGGAAAACTCATCTGGTTTGGTTAGCTGATAACACTAGCCCAAATCTGCTTCAAACTATGCTGGAACATGCCCTCGTGTGGTTCACATGGTGCCTTTGCTTATCTAGCATGGAAGACCCGCCTGCCAGCCAAATGACTTAGGTATCTGTGAAGCAAATGCAACTATCTTCCTGTAATCAGTTGTATTTATTACTCCATCTCCAATGAAACTGCTAAATCATTAGGATTATGCATGTTTCATATTTTATTAACCAAACTATGCAAATACTGAAATTCAAGCTAAATAGAAACAAACAGGGGCCTGAGCTAAATAAGTAGTAAACTGATTTTAAGACAATCTAAAAAAAAAAATAAAGCTTAAGCTGAGCATTAGCAGCACACTCATCTAATCCTAGCACACAGGAGGCAGAGGCAGGTGAATCTCTGTGAGTTGAAGCCAGCCTGGTCTACAGAATGAGTTCCAGGATAGCCAAGGCTACACAGAAACCCTGTCTCAAAAAACCAAAAAGAGAAAAAAAAGAGAAAAAAAAAGTCTAGGTAACATCTCTACTAACTATGCAACTGTCGAGATGTTAATTTTTTTTAATTCTGAAAAGTAACAGCTATCAAACTTTTGTTTGTTTCGTTTGTTTGTTTGTTTGTTTTGTTTTGTTTTTGTCAGACAGGTTTTCTCTGTGCAGCCTTGGCTGTCCTGAAACTCACTTTGTAGATCAGGCTGGCCTCAAAATCACAGAGACCTCCTACCCTTGCCTCCTGAGTGCTGGGATTAAAGCCACCACCACCATCTGGGTCAACTACCAAATTTGAGTAACTTATACCCAGATATTAATGTATTCTTAGTCACAATGGAATCTACTGCTTTAATAAGCAACATGTAGCCACGTTTTGCAGTGCATGCCTATATTCCCAGGACCTAGATGGTTAGGCAGAAAGATCTAATGTAGACAGTCTAGACTACATAATGAGTTTCCAAGGACAGTCTGAACTAAAGTAAAAAAAAAAAAAAAAGTCTCAAACAAAACAAAAACCAAGCACTTCATATTCCAACCAACTGGAGAAAACTATCCTGTAACACGGGAAAAAATCGAGTATAATGAAAGAGAAGTTTAAGGAGATAAAAAACCTAGGTACTACAGCCATTCTTTAATCATATAACAGAATTTTAGTCACTAAGCACAAATCATAAGGGGAAATGGAAGCAATAGCTAACAGAGATTTGTTTACCCTTAGCTTGATTTTAGGGAAAGTAGATACAATAAAACAATTACAAAGACCATATTATGGTGTGACTTTAGGATTTCACTGGATTCTAATATACAATAATACATAATGCAAAGTACATCTACAGTACTTGTCAGATGAAAATTTAGTTTTTACTTCCGCAAAATGAAAAGTTTTGATGTGAAAAGTTTACAAGCCCTGTATGACAAAGTATGATAGAACATACCTGTCATCTAAGTATTCAGGAAGCAGAGGCAGAAGGATCTCTGTCAGTCTACATAGCCTGAGTTACATAGTGAGAGTCTGTCTCAAAAACCAAAAACAAAACCTACACACAACCAGGGTGGTTTTGAAACACACGGTCCCATCTTCTCCCATACTAAGATGGGAGGGTCGTGAGTTCAAGCCCAGCTGTGGTATTCTGGTGAGAGACTGTCTCAAAAAGAAGTAAATAAAGAATACAAATGTTTGTGCTTCAAATGATACCTTCAGCCAAACTATCTTCCAAAGAGAAAGTCCACATTCTCCCCAGTAATAATATGTAAATTCCACCCTCTCAGGACCTTGGCTCTCAAATGTGTTCTAGAAGAAAGAGAAAAAACAACCCAGGGGATACTAAAGAAACACCCAGGCACATGCCTGTAATAATAGCTCTTCAGGAGGCCAACCTGAGCTACATGAAATCTCATCAAGGGCTAGAGAGATGGCTCAGCAGTTAAGAGCACTGACTGCGCCGGGCTGTGGTGGCGCAGCACTTGGGAGGCAGAGGCAGGTGGATTTCTGAGTTCAAGGCTAGCCTGGTCTACAGAGTGAGTTCCAGGACAGCCAGGGCTACACAGAGAAACCCTGTCTCGAAAAACAAACAAACAAACAAACAAACAAACAAAAAGAGCACTGACTGCTCTTCCAGAGGTCCTGAGTTCAATTCCCAGCAACCACATGGTGGCTGACAACCGTCTGTAATAAGATCTGATGCCCTCTTCTGGAGTGTCTGAAGACAGCTACAGTGTACTCACATCTCACATATAATAAATAAATAAATATTAAAAAAAAAAAAAGAAACCTCATCAAACAAACAAAAACCAGGAAGTAATAAGCAAGCAGATGAACCACCCATAGAAAAAAAAAGAAAACTTTTATAAATTATGTGTTGGATAAACAACTTATATCCAGCCAGATAATGGTGGTACACATCTTTAATCCCAGCATGCAGAGGGTGGAGGTAGAGGAGAAGGCAGAGGCAGGCAGATCTTTGAGTTCGAGTGTCAGCTTGGCCTACAGAGCGAGTGCCAGGGTAGCAGGGCTATTCAACAAAAAAAAAAAATCCTGTCTCATAAAATGTAACAAAACAAAAAAGAACTTATATTTAAAACATGTAAGAACTTATACCTAGAATATATAAAGCAGTTTTAACAAATTTCTAGTACGAAAATAGGCCAAATATTTTGGATACTTCTCCAAAGATTTATAAATCTCTAGTAATGACATGAAAAAAAAATCTAATCTCATTAATTACATTGAACTATAAACCAAACCATTAAAAGATCACTTCTCGATCCCACCTTAGTTAGACGAAGTAAAAATACCAAGAAAATACCTGAATGCAAGAGGATTAAGCAAAAAAAGAGAGAGTGGTTGAATACACCGTTAGTGAAGGGGGTGTAGCTTCTGTAGAAAAGTCACAGCCTCAAAAATTTGAAAATACAATTTCTGTACAGTTGAGTAATTCCACTACTAGGTAAATACCCAATGGAATTGAAAGCAGAGACTTCAACACTAACGTGCATGCCAATGCCCAGTGCAGTATTTATTTGCAATATGAAACAGGTGAAATAATCAGGAGTCTAACAATTGATAAGTAGATAAATAAAAGTGTGATATATTACTATAATGAAGTATTGTTAGGTAATAAAAAGAAATGACTCTATTTCACTAGGACCTGATCGTATTGGCTTACAATCACAGTTACTTATAGATTGAAACTGGAAAGTCATGGATTCAAGGTCGGCCAGCCTGGGCTCCAGATTGAGTTCATAGCTGACTACATGACTTGCTGAGATCTTGTCTCAAAATTAAAATAAGGGCTGTAGTAGAATTCTTTTATAACACATATAAGGACCTGGGTTCAACTCTATTACAAAAACTAAATAACTGACAAAATTGAAACATTGACTCATAGCTCATAACTGTAAAAACCTTACAATTATAGAGGCTTACTCTGCACCTCCTCCCCTTTTTGAGACAGGCTTTTTTTGTTGTTGTTTTGTTTTGTTTTGTTTTTTGTTTTTTGTTTTTGAGACAGGGTTTCTCTGTGTAGCCCTGGCTGTCCTGGAACTCACTCTGTAGACCAGGCTGGCCTCGAATTCAGAAATCCACCTGCCTCT
>JADRCD010225909.1:10000-16299 GCA_019843815.1 Montemys delectorum
AAAATGCCACAGACAACCAGGAACTATTAGTAGACAATGAAATTTTTAATTTAGAGTCTTTTTTTTTTTTCCTTTTTTTTTGTTTTTCGAAACAGGGTGTCTCTGTGTAGCCCTGGCTGTCCTGGAACTCACTCTGTAGACCAGGCTGGCCTCGAACTCAGAAATCCGCCTGCCTCTGCCTCCCACAAGCTGGGATTAAAGGCGTGTGCCACCACTGCCCAGCTCTCCTTTTTTCCTTAATGTTCACTTTTAGACTCTATAAATGATTCTTTCCTCTAGAGCAGTGGTTCTCAACCTTCCTAAGGTTGCAATACAGTTCCTTCTGTCGTGGTGACACCTGAACCATAAATTATTTTTGTTGCTACTTCATAACTGTGCTTTTGCTACTGTTGTGAATCACAATGTAAATATCTGGTATGCAGGATGGTTGTAGGAGACTCCTGTGAAAGGACCATTAGAACCCCACCGAGAGATCGTGATTCCCCAGTGGAGAACTATTGACCTAGATGTTGTATGCTTGAGAAAACTCTAACCTCTAAATGTTGAGGGTACTTAGGGGTACTCTAATCTTCTTTCATTTCTGTCTATACAGACTCTCAAGATACTTCTAACTAGTCTCATGATGCTAAATGTCACATATGTTGGTAACTTCCAAGTTTATATCTATTATATGTCATATTTATACCTATTTACATTTATAAATATATTTATATCTAATTTATATCTATTACATGTTATATTTCCACTTCAAACCCATATAACCCAACAAATACTTGGTTTCTTCTCCTGTGCAGAGATATGACACTAACCTTGCTATTTACTTGGCTATGTTTCAACACAGTAAGCAGCAGATGTGATCTCATGGCAGTTGTTCCAGGTCACTTCGCTCGCAGTCCTCCAGTGATTCTGTATTACACTCATAATGAAAGCAGCACTCCCCATTCTGACTGCACTATAGCCCCCCACTCCCACATGAACAGCTCTCTGCCCTCAGAGCCTGCTCTCCTCTCTTGGTCACTCCTACTTGCTTTGGCCACAAAGTTAGTTGGTTCACTAAAAAGGCAGGTAGGAGAGAGAGGTCAGTGTTGCAGTAGGAAGCCTCAAATACCCTTCCTTCCAATGTTTCAAAATCAATCAGGAATCATCAAAACCACCTTCAGCAAGAACCTGGAAAACAGCCAAAGGTTTAGAACTGAGGAAACGATGAGAAAAGTAACATGAAGCAAATCCTTATCATTAAAGGGATTTGAGTTAACATGTGCAGAGGGCAGTGGGAAGGTGTCTAAGAAGAAAGAAGAGACCCTGCACTCAGCCTCCAGCACCAAAAGGGAGACAATGGAAAATGGAGTCTGAACCCAAATAAAGAGGAGACTTTGATGAGCACCCAGAAATGCAGACACTTCATGGGTGCTCGGGAAGAGTAATCAAAAATGAAGGACTCCAGTCTTCAATGAGCAGAAACAGAAAAACTTGGAGCAAGATGTAAAATAATCTTATTTACAGATTTGCAATGTCAAATGCTGAATATGTCTGTTTCACACACACACACACACACACACACACACACACACACACAGAGAGAGAGAGAGAGAGACAGAGACAGAGAGACAGAGAGAGACCTTAACATATACAAAAAAAAGGAAAAAGAGAGAGAGAGACAGAGAGAGAGAGAAAGAAAGAAAAAGAGAGAGGGAGGGAGGGAGGGAGGGAGGGAGGGAGGGAGGGAGGAAGGAAGGAAGGAAGGAAGGAAGGAAGGAAGGAAGGAAGGAAGGACGGGACATATGGATCCTGTCCTTAAGAAAGTTGGCTCCTGGGCTAGAGAGATGGCTCAGTGGTTAAGAGCACTGACTGCTCTTCTGACGGTCCTGAGTTCAAATCCCAGCAACCACATGGTGGCTCACAACCATCTCATAATGAGATCTGACGCCCTCTTCTGGAGTGTCTAAAGACAGCTATAGTGTACTTACATATAATAAATAAATAAATCTAAAAAAAAAAAAAAAGAAAGAAAGAAAGAAAGTTGGCTCCTAACTGATCCACAGGATCTGATGTCCTCTCCAGGTCTTCTCAGGTACACATATAGACTCAAGTATACATCCACATAAATAAAAAAAAAAATTTAAACTGAAATCATCAGTTTGTGTTAGCATGCTTCTTTAATCCCAGAACTTGAGAGGCAAAAGCAGGCAGATCTCTGAGTTGGAGGCCAGCCTAACAGAGTTCCAGGATAGACAGGGCTACAAAGAGAAACCCTATCTTGATAAAACCATAAATAAATAAATAAATAAATAAATAAATAAATAAATAAATAGAAATTCAAGCCACTGTAAGACCCTGCCTCAAAACAACAACGGCAACAAAAATAGATTTCCACCAAAACTTCAGAAAGACTATCTGGTAAATACAAGTCAGTCATTGCATAGTTAGAAGAGCCACAGGTTAAATCTTCACTGCGCTGGTGAATCCCTCAGTCTGTCCCCTCATTTGACCGTCTTTAAGTCACAGGTGACAGAATTTAGAAAGAATACACTCAAAGTTGTAAGACACCGTGACTAGGTAATTATGGACTTTCACTGGCCTATAGAGCTAGAAGCATAGGTCAGAATTTTCTGATGAGCTCCTGAAATCGTACCACAATTGCATTGTACTTACTGTGCGACTCATTTGCTTAACTTGTTCTTATGTGTATGAGTGTGCTGCTTGCATGCATGTCTGGCCACCACTCTCCCCCTGGTATTTCAAGCATCTTTGAGACTACACTTGGGTACTGTTTTTTACAAGATTTTACACACATGGAGTGGGGGAGGGAGAAGGAGCACGGGCAGGGGATGGGAGGGGGGAGAAAGAAAGAGGGGGGGAGCGCGCTGTTATGCATTAACTTCGTATATTCTCTATCTTACACACAGTATTCTCATTTTCATTCTTCGTCTGCTTATCTGTCCTTTCTACTAAACAGGATGAGCAAGTCTTTTCATTCCTACTATCTATTAGAAATTCTTGGCCTATAGTCAGTACATATTTTCAGAAATTCAATAATGCCAGTGCATACAACAAAATTCCTTGATCTTTAGCAATTATTTCAAATACTGAGATTCAAAAGCATTTGTTTGAGCAACAAAAGATCACTCTCCTGGCTTTATAAGGCCCCCACTGATATGTATATTTAAACATTGTTACCCTGCACCACAAAACCAGCACTTGGGAGGCAGAGGGAGAGGGATCAAAAATCCAAGTGAGGTTACCCAGGGCAACATAGGACCCCTTCCTAAAAACAAAATAAAAATTATTTAAATGAGAGCAGGCAGGCAAACCCAGCAGGTAGAGGCACGGGCTACCAAGGTTGGTGATCTGAATTCATCCTAACATCCAGTACCTTACACAGTGTTCTCCTTCTCATTCTTCGTCTGCTTATCTGTCCTTTCTACTAAACAGGATGAGCAAGTCCTTTCATTCCTACTATCTACTATAAATTCTTGGCCTGTAGTCAGTACATACTTTCAGAAATTCACTAATGCCAGAACTGCTACAAGTTATCCTCTGGCTTGTATGCATAAGGTGTGTACCATGGCACGATGAAGATGAATGTATAAAAAATGAATAATATCTTGGGCTGGAGAGGTGTTTCAGCAGCTAAGAGCACGTGTTGCTCTTGCAGGGATCCCAGGTTTGGTTCATGGGCCACACGGATGGTTGCTCACAACCATCTGTGACTTTTGAGTTGTTCCAGGAGATCTGCTGCCCTCTTCTGACCTCCACAGGAACCAGGTATAAACACAGTGCACAAACATGCAACAGGCAAAACACTCACACACCTAAAACTTTAAAAATATATATCTTAAAAAAAAACTAAATGATTTGTTAAGGTGGGGTGATGGCTATTCTAGGTTGTCAATTTGACTAGATCTAGAATTAACTAAAGTCCAAAAACCTGTGAGAGATTTTTGCTTAATTTGAAGTAGATAGATCAGCATCTAAACCAGATCTTGACATGGGAAAACACACCTTTAGTCTGGGTCAATCTGCTGGAAGTCTATGTAAGGACATGGAAGAAGGACACTTTTGCTCTCCTGCTTGCTTTCACCTTGCTAGCAAGCCCATTCCTTGACTGGCACTGGTGCACACTCCTTCAGGATTCCAGCATATAAAGACCAGCTAAGCCATCCTGTCATACCAGGCAGTGGTGGCGCACGCCTTTAATCCCAGCACTTGGGAGGCAGAGGGAGGCGGATTTCTGAGTTCAAGGCCAGTCTGGTCTACAGAATGAGTTCCGGACAACGAGGGCTACACAGAGAAACCCTGTCTCAAAAAAAGAAACAAACAAACAAACAAACCCAAAAAACCATCCTGTCTTGTAGATTGAACAATCACTGTATTCTTTGACTTTCCGTTCATCGGCAGCAGCCTGGATTACAGCCTGTAAGCCATTCTAATAAGTCCTCTTTTTATATGTAGAGAGAGATTCATTCTATAAGTCCTGTTACTCTAGAGAAGCCTGACACATACAGATGGCAAACACAGTTATGGGTATATTATGACACTTAGCAAAAAAAGCCCAGTGATCCGATTTAAATTCACAAATAACCCTTACAGGAAGAACACCTTCCATTAGCAACTACAAGAGAGCCTACAGCACAGCAGTCTGGTGAGGTTTGTTTTGGCTTTTCGAGACAGCGTCTCTGCAGAAACTCACTACACAGCCCAGGTTCTGCCTTCACATCCCAAGTGCTGGGCTTACAGATGTGAGCCGCACTGTGCTGGATGATGGCTCTGTGTCCTCTGGGAACTGGCTAGCGTCGTTGGAACCATAGCTGCATCATCGACTTTGCCATGAAATCCTAGGAACATCATAGTGAAGCTGTTTCTTCTCTGAAAAATTGGGAAGGGTGATGATATATAGGAGGACTGTAACATAATCCAAGTAAGACGCTATCTAAATGCTTTGAGTTTTCTAACGAAGCTTCTTGGAATTCTGGTGATCCCCAGCCAGTTCATAGAAGGCAAGGCATTAGGTCTTCCCTTCCCCACTTTAGCCCTATGAGATTTCATCTTCAAAACGTTTTCATTTTACAGATTTTGCTTTCAAGTAAAATTTTAGAAACACTAAGGATTTAATGTTCATATATTGTTCATATTATTAATATTTTTCCTTGTCAGATAGCAAGCCATTTACTAAATTCATCTGCTTACTTTGTTTGTATTCACATCACTTAGTCTTTGCTTCTCACAAAAAGGGAAACAAAATTTTCTTTTCTTTTCTTTTCTTTTTTTTTTTTTGAAACTGGATCTGGCTATGTAGCCCAGGCTGGTTTCCTGGATCATTATTGGCATTACAGGTATACACTACTATTCCTGGCTAGCAAAAATGAAACAAAACAAACATAAAACATGTAAAACACAATCTCATGAGAGTAGAAAGTCATACAATAATAAAAATAATTGCTTTAATAAAGACTATAGCTCTGGGGTGACATGAAGTGGCATAAAAATCAACCAATCTGGGCACCTCATCCATAATAATGTCTACACCAAACAACAAAAGAAAGGAAGACAGACAGCCAATCTGTCTGTCTTTAGGGTTGCTAAAGATGGCTCAAAAGGTATATTCCCTGACAACCCAAGTTCTATTGCTAGGATGCAGATGGTGGAAGGCAGGTAGTCTCTGACCCCACATTCATGCTGCCATACACACACCACTCACAGTGAGTACGAAAACGGAGGACTCTTGTCTGAGTAGCTCATCTCTGGTGTGGCTACCACAATGGGCAACCCACAAGGAAACTGCTCAAATGTGTTCTAAGGCCAGTCCACTTGACCACTTCTCTTCATAGAAACTCCTTTGGTTCTTCTGACACTACACTGCCATGGATTTTCTTTCTTGGAGTTGTTCTTGAAGTTATTTAAGACATTCAAGTTCTAGTCAGGGCTTCATCATGTCTACCAAATTCACTTAGCATTTCAAAACCTAGTCAGGTCTTCAAACCACCTCTAAAAGACCATTTCACATTCAAATATTTGAGAAATTCCATTTTTCTTCAAATACTATAAATGAATGTTCTAAGATATATTTCTTACTAAAGATATCAAACCCAGCTACACGCCTCTTTAAGGAAGCCAGCTAACGCCTGCAATCTCTGGCCTGAGCTAGGAGAAAAGAGTGACTTAGATACCTGCTTACAGGACACACGCGTTCCATCAGTAGCTCGGGAAAGTCTGCCTGCTACCTTCCATTTTTAAAAGCTTTTTTTCTTTTGCTTCTTTCTTTCTTTCTTTCTTTCTTTCTTTCTTTCTTTCTTTCTTTC
>JADRCD010225909.1:16309-41309 GCA_019843815.1 Montemys delectorum
TTCTTTCTTTCTTTCTTTCTTTCTTTCTTTCTTTCTTTCTTTCTTTCTTTTTTTAATGTTTTATGTTTTTTTTTGGTTTTGGTTTTGGTTTTCAAGGTTTCTCTGCATAGCTAGCTCTGGCTGTCCTGGAACTTAGTTTGTAGACCAGGCTGGCCTCAATTGCAGAGATCCACCTCGCTCTGACTCCTTAGTCCTGGGACTAAAGGCATGAGACACCACACCTGACCTATTTAAAAAAATAAAATAAAATAAAATAAGCCTTTAAAGACAAGGTGTCAGGCTGCAGAGATGGCTCAGTGGTTAAAAGTCCTTACTACACTATAAAAGACCCAGGTTTAGTTGTGGCTTACAACTACCAGTAGTTTACATATCTGTAAAATAAACAAATCTATCATCAATATTAACCACTGAAGATAATGAAGACTTACTAAATACATTAGTATGTTAATAAAACCACATAACTGAATTGATAACTAGTACTATTATTCATTTTTATATGTGTGAATTAGAACAAATTTGGAATCCAAGAACGCATTATTGCCAGTTGAGCATGCACATATCTGTAAGCAAGTTATCCACTCTTAGAAATACACACCCATATGTGCCCATTCGCTAAGACACATAATACACAAGTGCTCATGTATCTGTATGATGAGTTATAGTCCAAAACTAAAACCGTGTCTATCAGAATAAATACAATGAAATTATGTACAGTACTGTTTCTACATGGATATATTTGAATCACATAAAAACTACAAAAAGAATACATAGCATATTATCCCATGTAGTAAAGTTCAAAACCAGGCAAAACTAATCTGTGGTTACAGAAGTCAGTAACGGCCCCTCTGGAAAGACAGAAAGGGGGTAGTAATTAGAAAGGCCTATGTGGGGAGTTTCCGGACTGCTAATGATAACGTTCTATTTTTTTTTTTAACCTGGGTGGTAGTTGCAGAGATGTGTTTACCTTGTAATAAATCGGACTTGTATACATGTGATTTATATGCTTTTCTGCACATCTATCATAATTTAACAAAAATAGTTTTTAAAAACCTAACTGAGCTAGGCAGAGTGCCTCGTGACTATAATTGTAGGTATGGGTGGCTGAGATAGAAAGAGTTTCAGGAGTTTGAGCCAAGTTAGCTTGCACAGTGAGTTCCAGGGCCAAGCTCAAAACAACAACAAAATAACATGGTGAAGTATGTGGGGACATTTATAAATAACAGAAATGGATGTCACTCAACAAAAAAGGACAAGCAGCTCGGTCTACAATAGGCCTTCCTAATGTCTGCATACTGCTGATTTCTAAGATACTTTCACCAATGTAAAACCACAAGTATACTGTATACTGTATACTTAGACAAGCAATTCAATTTCTTCTCTACCTCAGGGTTGGTTCAATTGGAAAGCTAAACAGGAATGTCAAATCTAGTCTGAAATCCCGTTAGTGGGCTTGGATATAAAGGTGTAAGGAAAAAATTAACTCCACAAAGCTTTACTCTGATCTCCCAATGCACACACCAGAGCACACACATATACATATAATAATTTTCTTCAAAGGACTGCTATAACATTTAAACATTCCTATATTAATTTTATTTATCATCGACGTATATGTGTATGCTCATATTATGTGTAGGCACACATGTGCATATACAAGTATGGAGGTTACTCATCTATTGCTGTCCACATTATGTTTTAAGCACGTATGGAAAGCAAAAAGTGACTTGCAGGAGTCAGTCCTTCTTCTGGGAGACTGGATCCAAGTTCTTAGTTTTGGTGGTGAGTGCCTTGACTCACTGCATCCTCAAAACTTCATATTTAATATAATCTTATAATCAAAATTTTTGGAGCTGGAGAGATGGTTCAATGGTTAAGAGCACCAAGTATTCTTCCAGAGGTCCTGAGTTCAATTCCCAGCAAGCACATAGTGGCTCACAACCATCTGTAATGGGATCTGATATCCTCTTCTGGTGTGTCTGAAGACAGCTACAGTGTACTTATATATACAAAATAAATAAATCTTAAAAAAAAAAAAGAATGTTTAGCTGGGTGGTGGTGGCACATGTCTTTTATCCCAGCACTAGGGAGGCAGAGGCAGGAAAGTCTCTGAGTTTGAGGCTAGCCTGGTCTACAGAGCGAGTTCCAGGATAGCCAGGACTACGCAGAGAAATTCTGTCTCAGAAAAAAAAATGTTAAAAAATAAATATTCAAGAACTATAGTATATTTGTTAGAGATCAAATGATTCTTACAAAGGTTTTACTTTAAGATGTATTTAGCTCTGTATGTGTATGTGTATATGTGTATGGGTATGTTGTATATGTGTGCACATGTGTATATGCAGGTGCCCATGGAGGCCAGAAATGGGCCAGCATCCTTTGGTGCTGGTGTTGCAGGCATTTGTGAGCTACCTGATATAAGTGCTGGAATCCAAACTACACTGGCAGAGTAGTAAGTGCTCTTATTTGCTAAGCCATGTCCCCAGACCCTAGTTATCAAGTTTTAATATAAGTAGGAATGTTGCTTCTTCTTTTACAAAAGATACTCTCTGAAAAAGCCAGGTGTGGTAGTGCACACCTATAGCCTTAACATTCAGGAAGCTAAAACAGTAAGTTTGCAGTGAGTTCAAGGTCAGTCTGGTCTACATAATGAGTTCTAGGCCAGTCAGATGAGACTGTCTTAACATACAAATCTCAAAAACAAGCAACAGAAGAAAAAAAAAAAAAAGCAAAAACCTTTATGGATATATCTTACTGCAGTCTCACACATACATTAAACCTGTCCTGATGCACCTACCATTCACATAAAGGCAGACTCAACCTTCTGAAGCACTGGTCAGTGGATGATGTTTGAAACTCGATTTCTGGCCAAACCCTTTCTTCCACTCATCATCTTCATCTCAGCAAATCACACACCATCATCTTGTTCCTTAAGCCAGAAATCGACAATGAAATGATTGCCGATCCCTTTCCTAACATCAAGAAGCTTCCCAACCCACCCACCCAGGTACCTGACCCCACCCACAGCTCATCAGCTGTTCAGTTTCTCTTAAATGCACACATCAGTAAAGGACATCTATAACACACTTAGAAGGTGCATAAGCTTTTACTCTACAGCATCTTTACGGTGGCTACCACATTACCAGCCACCACGCTGCCTCACGGCAACATCTACAGTTCTACAACGTCATTGCTTTCACTAGTGCCTTTCTCCAACACATTTTCAAAGTGGCTTTCTGAGATAAGGTCTCAAGTATGTAGCCCAGGTTGGTCTCAAACTTGTTATGGAGTCAAGACCAGCCATGAATTCTTGATCTTCCTGTCCCCACATCCTAAATTCTGGGATTACATGTATATGCTGCGAAACCTGGCTCCAAAACAGTATTTAAAGAAAAGAAAAAAAATAATAATGAAGTTCTTTCCTCACAGTCTTCAACTTTATTTTTCCTTCTCATAGAAAGTTTCTTCTCTTTTTATCCTTCTGGCTCCTTATTTTAAACGTCTTAAGTTAAATGCCATGATCTGGGACACTCTGTAACTACAGACTCTAAGATCCTTTACACCTGTGTCTCATAACAATGTTCTTTTTCTTCACTGGATTCACCAAAACAATTGTCATTTTACAATGATTTACTTGTTATATCTTCACTATTAGATTATAGGTCTCATGAAGGCAAGAGTTGCTTTGTATATTATCACTTAATGTGTTATATCTAATATGGTAAATTAAGGGAGGACTTCATGACACAAATCCACTAGCATCAAAAGGACAAGCTACAACAGTGGCTCTCCTTTCTCCCTTTTCCCCAGTGCCATTGGGTTTATTTGTTTCTAAAAAAGGAGGAACAAGAACATTTCTGAAAACTTACAGCTAACACAAAGTCAAGAGGTCATGTGTGGTGTGTTCAACAAGTGAGACGTGTATGAGGAGGATGTGTAATAGGGAAGAGAGATCTCAAGAGTCACCAGAACAAGAGACGATTCTGTTTATAAGGTAGATTCAGATGTGAGTATTCAAAGCAGGTTAAATTCCAACAGGTGGAAAGCTACAACATGAAGCCCCCTTCTCTCTTGAGGCACCAAGTTCTCAAAAATAGTTATAAAGATAGTTAACCAGCAACTCTCATTAGTGAAGTTAGTGTAAAAAGACTAAATGTTGTATCATGTAAGTAATCTATCTCCTGTGTTGAGGCTATAATTAGAAAACTTTAGAGGGTTCAAATCTTTCTGTGAAATGTTCATAAATTTCTTCTGCAATTTATGGCTTTTAAACCTTTCAAACACTCATCAACATACTTTTACTCTGATCAATTGCCTCATTTTCTATATACTTATCTATGTATTTTTACATACTATATGTTACCTGATAAAATTCTCCACTACAACAATTACTTCAGCTATTTTTTTTCTTTTAAAAAAAAAAAATCTTAGCATTAGCGAGACAGAGGGCTTAGTAGTTAACAGCACTTGCTGCAATTCCAGAGGACCTGGATTCAGCTCCCAGCATTCTCAGCTCACTGTTCCAGGGGATACGACTCCCTCTTCTAGACACCTATAGTACCGTGTCACATATGGTACCCCAACATACATACAGGTGAAATCTTCATACATGTAAAATAAAATCTTTTAAAGGGGATAGAGAGATGGTTCACTTGCTGCCCTTCAGAGCACCTGGATTCCCAGCACCCACACTGAATCTCATAATCATCCATAACTCCAGTTCTAAGAGATCCAATGTTTTATGACCTCCACAGGCACCAACCAGCCATATGTTACACATACAACATGTAGGCAAAACACTTGTCTCACAAAGTCAAATTTAAAAGTTAAACAGACACAATGAGCATGATTTTATGTGTCTTTAATCCCAGCACTTGGGAGGCAGAAGGAAGAGGAGCTCTTTGAGTTCAAGACCAGTCTGGCCTACATATTGAGTTCCTGAATAGCCAAGGCTACATACTGAGACTCTGTCTCAAAAGAAATAATAAAAAGGTATCTTTTTAAAAATGTATCTTTTAAAAATGTATCTTATTAGTGGTGGTGCACACCTTTAATCCAGCACTTGTGGGAGGCAGAGCCAGGCTGATTTTTTGAGTTGGAGGCCAGCCTGGTCTACAGAGTGAGTTCCAGGACAGTCAGGACTATACAGAGAACCCTGTCTTGAAAAACAAACAAACAAATTTATCTTATTAGCTGGGCATGGTAGCATAAACCTTTAATCCTAGTACTTGGGAGACAAAGGTAGGTGGATCTTGCAAGTTCTAAGACACAGGGAAACCCTGTCTGAAAACATGAAAAAATTAAAAGGAGACTGAGGTAAAAATAACAGTTCAGTGATAGAGTACATATACTGTATATAAAAGGCCAGAGTTTGATCTCTAGCACTACATACACATACATAGAATCTGTACAAAATCTGGCACATTGGCATGACAGTACTACCATTTATTTCAAGAGAATCATGAGTTTGAACTCAGTTTGGTCAATATAGCAAATCCCAGTTTTATACATGCACTCACAACACACAAGTAGGACATACAAATTGCCAATTTATTGATTTATTGATTTTTCTTTTGTTTTTGTTTGTTTGTTTTTCTTTTTGAGACAGGGTTTCTCAGTGTAGCCCTGGCTGCCCTGGAACTTGATCTGTTGACCAGGCTTGCCTCAGATCAGAAATATGCCTGTCTGTGCCTCCCCAACACTGAGATCACAGGTATACACCACCACCCAGGGCACGACTTCTATAAAGAGTGCATTCAATTGCTTTAAATAAAGAGTTGAAGCAGGGTAGAGTATGAAATGCCTTTAATTCCAGGTCTTGGAAGGCAGAGGCAGGCAGATCTCTGTGAATCTGAGGCAGCCTGGTCTACTTAGAGAATTCTAGGACAGATAGACAGACAGACCAACCTACCGACCCAGTTTTGGTGGGTATTAAAGTTGAGGTAAAAGACACTTCTAAGCTGGGCGGTGGTGGCACACGCCTTTAATCCCAGCACTTGAGGGGCAGAGGCAGGCAGATTTCTGAGTTCGAGGCCAGCCTAGTCTACAGAGTGAGTTCCAAGACAGCCAGGACTATACAGAGAAACACTGTCTTAAAAAAAAAAAAAAAAAAAAAGACACTTCTAAGGTGGAAATTCTGTTATTTCATTTGTCTTAATGTTTTTCTATAGTTTTCATTATGGCTAATATTTTTTTTTACCTCAATGCATACCTACTGACAGGAGTGTTTTCTTTTAAAAATATTTGTGTGTGAAAAACCAACTATACTACTGTTTTAAACCTTTGCCTTTTCTTTTCTTTTCTTTCTTTTTTTTTTTTGTTTGTTTTGTTTTTCCAAGACAGGGTTTCTCTTTATAACCCTGGCTGTCCTGGAACTCACTCTGTAGACCAGGCTGGCCTTGAACTCTGAAATCCGCCTGCCTCTGCCTCCCAAGTGCTGGGATTAAAGGCATCCACTGTTCGCTCAGGACACCCTGTCACGAGCAACTAAAGAGAGACAGTAGGCAGGGGACAAGGCTTCCGGACTAGGGAAATCTCCATATATATACATATATGTGTGTGTCTGTATGTGTATATGTATGTATATATTATACATATCATGTGTGTGCAGGCAAAATACCCATATGCATAAAATAAAACTTTAAAAAACATTTGAAATTTTTGGGGGTATGTGTGTACACGTGTGTGTGCATGTGTCCACAAATCAGCATCAATCTGGAGTTACACATGTCTGTGAACTTGCCTGATCTGGTGCTGGGATCTGAACTCTGGTTCAGCAGTAAGTGCTCTTAACCTCTGAGCCATCTCTCCAACCCAGTGTGATGGTTTTTATTAATAAACTTTATTACATAGGGTAAGTTCAAGTGAATGGATAAAAGTCACATTAGGGTCAGGAGCAAGCTCCCCAGAAAAGTAACCCTGCAGCAGGGTTAATACCTCCACTGTGTCACAACTTTAATGCGCATCTACTTTGTCCTGAAAAGTTTTTGCTTTCCCTTTTTACCAGGCAAACCAAAACCAAAAAAGGAACAAGCAAATCACTCTCTGAGCTGGCAGCTGTGACAGGCCATGAAGACACACAGGCTTTCCGGGTCCATGCTTGGCTTCGGGATGGATGTCCGCGAGGAGAGCCTTGGAACCACCCAACACGTCCCACACCCTGACAGACTCGGAGAAAGCAGCCGCACTGGCAGGCGGGGACCCGCTGCAGACGCGGAGAGGCCCTCAAGGTGGCCTCCGGGGCGTGGGGAAGGCGGTAGAGGGGACCCAGAAGCAAAGCGTGGGGTAGTGCTGAGGGCGTGCTGTGCTCCGGGGACCCCACTGTTCGCGCGGGGCGCCCTGTCACGAGTAACCGAGGCGAGACACCGGGCGGGGGACGAGGCTGCCAGACGGAGGGAAGCCCGCGCCTAGGCGGGGACCGACCCTGGGGGAGGCCACAAGCAGCGCGCGGCCCACCGGGGTTCACCTCCGGCCCACGCAACAGGCGCAGCGCCGGGTCCCGACCCTGGGTACCGGGCTAGGGGCGAGGGCACCGCTGCAGCCATGACAGGCGGGCGGGCCCCGGTGTGCCCGGCTGCACGTGCGGGTAGCGCCCCCTCCCCGGCCCCTAGCCCCAGTCATCCGCCCCATAAGAGCGGGGAGCCCGGGCTCTCCGGGCGGCTGGGGGGAGGCGCATGTACTCACCGCCACGGCTAAGACTCCCCGCCGCCCCCCGCCTCGCCCTCTTAGACTGACACGCGCGGCCGGCCGGGCGGGGGCGGCCTCCAGCGACCACCGGGCAATCGGACCCTCCCCCGCCAGTCTCCACCAGTTGAGCAATGTTTGCTGTCCCGCTGCGCCCCGGGGTGTCCTCCCCACGCCGGAGGAGGCGAGCGGCAAGCGGCGAGCGGCGGCACTTACCGGCTGCTCGGCCAGGCCCCCCTGTCAGCGCCCGGCCGGGAGCGAAGGAGGGAGGCGAGCAGGGGCGCCGCCCCCGCCCCCTCCCCCGCGCGCCACGCACCCGCCTGATTGGCCGGGTTCACTCCCCCAGCGCGACCCCACCAGCCCCTGCGAGCGGCACTCCCGCAGCAACCGGCGCCTCATTTGCATATCTGTGACCGCGCCGCTGATTGGCCCGGGCGCACAGGGGCGGCTGTGACCGGTGCGGCTCGGGTCGTCGCTCGGTCCGGCTAGGGCTACCCGAGAAAGGAGGATACCCACGCGGCTCCGCGCCCCATCCGCCTGGCCCGACCTCGGACGGAGGGCAGCAGCAGGAGGCGGGGTTGCTACCCAGCTCCCAGGGCGGTCGCCGCGCGGATCCACGCGCAGCCCCGGGCGGCCTCGGGGCGGGGAAGGGCTGTGGCCGGGCGCCCTCTGGCCGGAGCGTGGGGCAGTGCAGAGCCCCGCTCCCCCGCCGCCACGTCAGGCCCCCGCCACGTCAGGCCCCGCGGGCACGCCCTGGCTGCCCGAGGCCTGCGGGGTCGGCGCCGAGGTCACTCCCGCGGGCTCTGGAAGCCCTTCCGAGCCGCGTGGCTCTGACCCACCGCGTCCTCCTTGCTCTCCACGTCCCCGGGGACACGCGTGTGCTGTGAAAACCGGGAGCCCCGCGAAGGCCGCCGCCTATGATGCAGCGATTAAAGAAAGCTAGGTGCGGAGCACCTGCTGCGGAAAAGGCGCCGGGACTGAGTCCTAATCTATGCGACCGCGTGCCCTCGAGTGGGAAGGCTGCCCCAGGTTCAGGGCTCACCTTCCGGATCGCCATTAGAAAAGGGAAGGGAAAAACGAAAGAGGGGCTGCATAAATAAATGATAGGTGTGCTAAGCTGGTTCAGGAATTGAGCATGCATTTGAAAACCACCGTCTTCAGAAGGCGCTGGGACACAGGAGTTCCTTCTGTCACTAATTAACTGACTGACCTACATTGTCTCAAAGTGTCCCAGGGCCTTGGTCTTCTCTTCTGTAAAACGAAGAGGCTGGACAGATCTTCTAAAAGTGTTCCAGCTCTAAAATTCCATCAGCCTCTACTTTCAGACCCAGAACTGACCTTATAACCTAATTAAAAAAATTTTTTTTCAATCCCTAGTCAGGTTTAAGATAGACAAAATGCTGAAGGTTTGAACTTCGATAAACCTACCTATGTTCAAAGCTACTTACTGTTTTTAAAATCCAGTGTGGGTGGGACTTACCATGCACCCTTTAGTGGATCAAAAATCTCCTGAGTTTGAGGTTCCATATAGGAACACAGTCGACCTGGTTTGTACATGACCAGAATGAGTTGCGGTATACATGGTGAAGTGGTTAATTTTTTTATTAAAATGTTATAATCTCTTTATGGGAGAGGGGATATGTGATGGTCAGAGGACAACTTGCAGGAGTCAGTTCTGTCTTTTCAACATATGGATTCTGGTGGCCAAACTAGCAAGGGCTTCAAGCACTCTTGCCAACTGAGTCATCACCGAAGCCAGTATTTTAAAGGGCCTTCTCCATGCTAACCAAGCACTCTACCAGGAGCTACATCTTCTACCTAAGTAATCTCATTTTTAAAATCAGCGAATACTCAAGACCTCCAGAGTAGATGGTTCTAGCTGAGATACTGATGGAGCTGGGAGGAAAAGGTGCCAGAAAGAAAGGTTACAATTACAGCTGTGATTCCTCTAAAGGATACTTAGTAACAAGAACCACACTGAAGAATTAAGATGCGCAGTCACGCCCTTGGAAGTCTCAACTCTCTACATTGCTTATTTGTATAGTGTTCTATTTTGCAAACTTAATTTGAGTCAAACCTAAGGCCCGTACTATTTATCTGGCATTGCAAAAGTTATTCCATATAGATGAAAATTTTCAGCTACTTGAAAAAAAACTTTCCTCCCCATGATGTGATGGAAAACTCATGGTCTCTTGAACACAGCTTTCTGGTAATTATGTATAGCTAGTGATTAAAGAACATCAATAATTATCAACATCACTGTGCTCATAATCTGTGAGTGCCCTCAAAAATGTGTAGAATTTATTCCTGTAATAAAAGCCTCCATGTACCGTTTATTTTAAACCTCTGGCTGTTTTTATATGTCTCCATCATGGTAAGGCTGACACTTTGCAATGCTTTTTATCAAACACGTTTTTTTCTTTTTAATTTACTTGTTGGTGTTTTATGATATGTGAACTTAAAGTTCAAATTTTTAAAAATTCACAGTGGTGGCGCACGCCTTTAATCCCAGCACTTGGGAGGCAGAGGTAGGTAGATTTCTGAGTTTGAGGCCAGCCTGGTCTACAGAGTAAGTTCCAGGACAGCCACGGCTATACAGAAAAACCTTGTCTCGAAAACAAACAAACAAAACAAAACAAAACAAAACAAAATTCACTACACATATTTGTGTGAGTATACTTGTGGTCATGAGCTTGCATGTGTTTAGCAGTCACAGGACAGCTCAGGGGTGTCATTTCTCTCCCACCATATGTGTCCTGGGGATCAATCTCATGTGGGAACTCATGTTTACCTAACTAAACCATCTTGCTGGCCTTAAACTATCAGGGTTTCAGGATTTTATGTATTTATTTTCGGTGGGGTTCACTTTCCCCACAACTTTTTCAACTGGTACTCTTAATACATAGTTTGGCTATTTAGTGACTGGTTTTCAATGTGTTGTTGTTCTGGTGGGTTTGTTTGTTTGTTTTCTTGATTGATTTGGCTTAGTTTTTTGAGACAGGTTTTTGCTATGCTATGTAGCCTAGGCTAGCCTTGAATTTGTAGTCTTTCTCACCTTTATCTCCCAAGTTCTGAGATCACAACTGGAGCCATCTATTTATTAAATCCTGGTAGTACTGTCAGTAATATTTCTAGAATGAACTCCCCCCCAAAAATATAGCACAGGATGATTCTGAAACAACGTGGTGCCTTGAAGTTAGCAACGATCCATATCACAAACAACATCAAAATCTAGTAAAAACCGTTCTGATCAGGCCGTGGATGTCCAAAGCCAAGTAGAGGTCAGAATGGACCTGTCCAGGAACCCCTTCTCACTCCAAAGAAAGATCAGCTCCATTCCTCAGCAGTGTCTCAAAGCAAAAAGGCCTCACAGCCATGAACACAGTGATCCAGATTGCCTGGAAGCTGGTGCAGTGACACAGCTGTTTTCCACTCCACATCCTACAGTAGATGTCAGTTACTGACATGTAACCATTCCCAGGCACTGTGCTGAGAGTTACATTTTACCTGTGTGTGTGTGAGTGTGTGTGTGTGTGTGTGTGTGTGTGTGTGAGAGAGAGAGAGAGAGAGAGAGAGAGAGAGAGAGAGATAGTCATTACAACTGCTCAATGAGGAAAGGATTTTTTTTCTCATATTATACATGAAGAAGGTTTGGAATTTGTCCTGGTTACAGAGCCATTGACTGACAGAAATATTTAAACACAGAACTATCTGGTCTCAGCATCTATACTTCTCAACCATTACACGGCATCCAGCCTTCAGCCTGAGTTTCCTATTCTATGTTTATAAAATCCTTTATTTTGAAGGGCTGTGGTAAGTAGTTTGACACCTTAGAAGGTAGAATTCCCTGCAAAGACATTTCAACTTAGGTCTCCAAAAGAATATCTCACCATGCAAATTGGTAAACTTTTTCTGTAAGTTTGAAAAAATGATTTTTTTCCCCCAGACGTACCTCCATATCTGACTTCTGACTTCTCTAGTTGACATCAGAAAATGTAAGTGACAATGCAAACAAATAAAAAACAAAAAAACAAAAACCAAATACCTGACCTCACTAGCATCTCCTTCCAATACCTGTTCACTCTGGGAGTAAACCGATACATTCAAGCTTGAAGCTAGAATACTCAGGATTAGAACTGATTTTATTAAATCCTGAAAAGAGAGGCTCATATGTTTCCAGATGCCCCAGTGCTTGAGTACAGGGATGGGCCCCATTCCGCCATAGGAACAATGAAGGAGAAGCACATGGATCTTAGAATGATCTCACACTGCTGGGGGAAATTTACTGAGAGAGTTGTTTACAGGAGCAGGATAGCTGGCTCCCCACAGCCCCCTGCCAATTTCCCCCATTTTTTAGTTGTTTGAAACAGGGTCACTCTTGCCCCAGGCTAGCCTCGAATTCACTCTATAACTAAAGATGACTGAATTCCTTATGCTTCTGCCTCCCTTTCCTAAGTACTGTTTCCTAAGTACAGGTGTGCGCCACCATACCCAACCTCCCACAATGTTCTATAGGTTAAGAGAAAAGTGACTTCATCTTGGTTAGAGTAGGCTGGGCTCATCTTAATAAGATAATAACCTTGAAATCAGAGCGGTTAAAGTTCAATGCAGGACTGTTGGGGGATGTTTTGGTGCACTATGTATTCAATTGCTGATGAAATTGGGTGGCAGTTGG
Source organism: Montemys delectorum (assembly GCA_019843815.1). Taxonomy (NCBI): domain Eukaryota; kingdom Metazoa; phylum Chordata; class Mammalia; order Rodentia; family Muridae; genus Montemys; species Montemys delectorum. The sequence goes on from JADRCD010225909.1 coordinate 28,665, forward strand.
GACTTTGGTATTGTCGTGATTATGAAGCACCCCCCCCCCCCAGTATTTTGAAAACCTTGTTCTCCGTCCTCACCTTCTGATTGGTCAATAAGAGATGATCATCTTATAGTGGGCAGGAGAAAATAAGGTGGGACTTTCTGAGCCCTGAGAGCCGGGGGAGGGTCTCAATTGGTACCCAAGGGGTCTCTGTGGACAGGAAAAAAGGAGGCGGGGAGTGGGGAAGGGCAAGATGGCATATAATGGGCCAGGTGGCTGGGAAGTAGGCCAGGCCAGCATTGTCAGGTGAGAATAGCTCAGAATCTGCCCAGATATAATGCCAGATGCTTATTAATAAACATAAAGGTCTCCGTGTCATTAATAGGAAACAAGGAAGGCCTTCTACCATTACACATGACTATAACAGGAACGGTGAAAGGAAAGAAAGTTTGAGAATCCAGACTCCTGATTTCAAAACTGTCTCTAAAGCTATAGTAATTAAGAGTGTGGTAGAGGCTGGGCGGTGGTGGTGGATGCCTTTAATCCCAGCACTTGGGAGGCAGAGGCAGGCGGATTTCTGAGTTCGAGGCCAGCCTGGTCTACAGAGTGAGTTCCAGGACAGCCAGGGCTATACACAGAAACCCTGTCTCAAAAAAACAAAAACAAAAAAACAAAAAACCAGAAGAGTGTGGTAGCGATGTAAGGACAAGCATACGGATCAATAGAACAGAACAAGAAGTCCAGAAATAAATTCTACCATGGATGGGTCACAGAAGTAAGTTGACCCTACCTCAAATACCCAAGAACCCTAATGGACTGTGCTACAGATAAGAGATAAACCTGTAATTAGGAAGAAGCAGATGGGATTAAGGAATAAGGCTTTTGGGAGAGGTGGGAAGATCTCTGTGACTTTGAGGCCAACCTCTGCTATATAGCTGGAACAACTAGTACTAAATCGAGATACCCTGTCAAAGCCAAGGCCTTACACACTCTAGGCAGCTAGTATATCACCGAGCAACAGCTCCAGCCCATGTATATTTTATTATCGGCAAATACGGCTGAGTTTTGGAAATTCTTTCTTAAACCCAAGCAGTGGGATGATTAAATCTAACTAGTGATTCCTTGGAAACAATTAACAAGACCAAAAGAAGAAAAATAAGGTGCAGAGGACCACTAGGACTCTCTTCCGTACATAGTGAGTTTGAGGACTCCTGGGATACATGAGGCTCAGTCTGAATACAGAAACCCAATTGGAAAGTGGTCAGAATATCTGGGTACGCATTTCTCCAAAAATATATACAAACAGCCAATATGCACATAGAAATCTGCCTAATGATGAAGGGACGCAAATAAAAACCACTTTCATCCATTAGGATGACTATAATCATAAAGAGAGCAAGGAGCATTGGAGAAGCCAGGTTGGCTTACGCTGCTGGTAAAAATGTAGACGATGCAGTTACTTTGCAAAACACATCTTTCTAACATCAAACACGGCTGCCACATGACCCAGCAGTACAGAAGAAATGAAAAATACCTGCAAGAAACCTATTCACAAGTGTTCACAGCAGATTTATTCTCATAATCCTGAAGTGGAAATAATCCAACTGGCCATTACCTAGTGGAAAGACAAACAGAGGTATGTATATACGACCTATTACCTAGCTATAAAAAGAATGAGACTGGGCCAAGGAGGAGCTCTGGCAATGTCCCGCTCACTGGTAAAAGCAGCCCTCACGAGGCTGGAGCAGGAGGACTGCAGTTTGAGGCCACAACGGATTACAGACAAATCTTGCCTCAAAAAAAATTAACAAGAGGCCTGAGAAACAGCTCAGCAGTTAAGAGCATTGGCGGCTCTTCCAACAAGGATCCCAGCTTGATTCTCAGTACCCACAAAGTGGCTTACTTCATAACTTTAGTTCCAAGAGATCTGACTTCCTCTTCTGACCTCCACAAGTACCAAAACATTCATATACATAAAATAAATGAAAATTTTAAAACAGCAACAAAACCCCCAAAGCTCTCAAAACAAACACACACACACACACACACACACACACACACACAAAATGTACTTTTACAGATTAATAATACTTATTAACACTAAACATATACTTCATAAATATCTTATACATTTTATGTAGGGTCCTAACTTGAATATATTATTCCATTATATTGTAGGAGATAATATCATATCTATCTGTTAAAATAAAGGTAGCTTGAGCAACTCACATATTCTTCTACGCCAGGGAAAGAACCCGAAAGGGGGTCTGGTTGATTCATCAGTGACTAAGCACTGATTTCCCAGTAGCTCCCTGGGAGTTGTAAAATTGCCTTGACTCAGTGAGGAACTCAGGGATTTTCTTAGCCAGACGTGAAGGATATCACTAGAAAGCTCTTTGGACTTTGTTTCTAAGCTCTTTTATAAGCTAGCAGAGGGTAGACAAACTTTTAACTGTAGATTAAGCACATGCTCAGTTAGTGATGCTGTTTTTCAGTCCGAGTCGAAAGACAATAACAATACCCAAAGGCCATGTCCGGCCAGAAAGATGCTTTTCTTTTCTTTTCTTTCTTTTTTTTCCGAGACAGGATTTCTCTGTATAGCCCTGGTTGTCCTAGAACTCACTCTGTAGACCAGGCTGGCCTCGAACTCAGAAATCCGCCTGCCTCTGCCTCCCAAGTGCTGGGATTAAAGGCGTGTGCCACCCCTGCCCTGCTAGAGATGCTTTTCTGGTTCTTGCTCAGAGAGACCTTTTGATCAGGAATAGATCTTAGAATACTTAAGCTTTATTTAGTTTTATCCCTTCCTCTATCTAGGAGTACACTTCAAAGTCTCATCCCGCTCCACAGTTCAAATTTCACACTGTGAATTTCTATATACAGCTGCTTGTCCTACCTACCCTTAGAAGGTCTTGAGGAAAATGTAGTTTGGACACTATCATTGATAAAATATCCCTGAGTATCCAGTTCCCTGTTTATGCATTTGATTCTACTGGGACCATATACATACTTCTAGGGTCATATATTTCCTGTTGGAAAAGTTGCAGCTGCATCTGGGGAGGAATTTTGATGCATAAAATAGGGTTAAAATTTGAGAAATGAATGCATTCAATATAATTGTTAGTAATTCAGATGCAGTACTAGGTGCCAGGGATATAACCATGGGCATGACAGATGCTGTCCTCTGACCTTATGGCAAATAATCTTGTGAAGCAGGCAAACACCAACTCACTCATTCTTGAAATTAATTTTGGTAATTGTCACCACTAACAACATAAGCAATCTATCTTACTTGGCCCAGAGCTAATGCAGCTGGTCTGGTGATAATGCCTTTAATCCCAGCATTTGGGAGGCAGAGACAGCAGGGTCTCTGTGAGTTCAAGGCCAGCCTGGGCTACATGATAACTTCTAGGCAGACCATCTAGAGCTACATAGTGACACCTCATCTTAAGTAGATAAATAAACAAAGCAAACGTCTAAAGGAAACTGAATATATTTTTCTAATCAGCTGCTTTGCATTATAGTCATCTTACTTTTAGGGAAAAAAATCCTGGATTTGTTTGATTGTTTGTTTATTATTGAACCCATATAACCCAGGCTGTCCTCAAGCTCACCAAGTAGCCAAGGATAACCTTGAACTTCTCATCCTTCTGTCCTCCTGGCTGCATCTCAAGAGTATTTCTATGGCAGGCAGGTGCCACAATGCCTACTTGTATTAGGCACTGGGGTTCTGGTCTAGGGCCCTGTGCAAACTCAGTAAGCATTCCACCAGTTGTCGCATCTTACCCATCTCACCTTTTCTTACACCCAGAAGAAATATAACCTGGAGTCCCTCCTCTCTCTCTTTCTCTTTCACTTTTTTGGGTGAGTATTGGTAGTTATGCACACCTTTGATCCCAGCACTTGGGAGGCAGAGGCAGGTAAATCTCTGAGTTCGAAGCCTGCCTGGTCTACAGAGTGAGTTCCAGGACAGCCAGGGCTACACAGAGAAACCAGAGAAAGGAAGGAAGGAAGGAAGGAAGGAAGGAAGGAAGGAAGGAAGGAGGGAAAGGGGAAGGAAGAAAGGAAGGAAGGGATAGGGAGGGAGGGAGGAAGGGAGGGAGGGAGGGAAGGAGGGAGGAAGGAAGGAAGGAAGGAAGGAAGGAAGAGAAAGAAAAAAGAAAGAAAGGAAGAAAAGAGAGAAAGAAAGAAAGAAGGAGGGAAGGAAAGAAGGAAAGAAAGAGCGAGCCAGTGATCATTGGCTGCTCTTCCCAAGGACTTAGGTTCATTTCTCAGCACTCACATGGTACTTCATGACTTCCTATAACTCTAGTCCCAGTGGGTCTGATGCTCTCTTCTGTCTCTGTAGGCACCAGGCACACAAGTGGTGCACAAACATACATGCAGGCAAGACAGACATTTAAACAGATACAATGTAAACTTTTAAAGAAAACAGTCAAAAGTCCCATTGGTGTCCTTTCAGGATTTTTCCTAGAGTGGAGTAGATCAAGAAGGGCTATCTTGGCTACAAAGTAGCAGGATACGGAAGTGCATGCTTGTGATCTCAGCACTTGGGAGGGAGAGATGAGAGGAGCAGAAGTTCAAAGTCAGCCTCAATTCCACAGCAAGTTAAGGGCCAGCCCGAGCTACATCCACATGAGACCGTGCCACCACAACTACTTTCACCACAAAGAGACTGAGAGAGACAGATAGAAGAGACAGAGACAGAAATACAGAAAAACAGATAGAAAAAGACAGAGATGGAGGGATAGCTGAGGGGCGGGTGATGCAGCTCAGTTGGTAGAGCAAATACTCTTATTTGCCTAGCATTCATGAAGCCTTAGATTAGATTCCCCAGTATTGCATACACTGGGGGCAATGACATGTGCCTACTATAATCCCAACACTTGGAAATTTGGAGCAGGTAATAAGGCCAAGGTAAACCTTGACTACATTTGTAGTTTAGATCAGCTTAGGATGTGGGAATATATGTATGTGTATATATACATATACACAGAAAGAATATATACACATATATGTATATGTATCTATATCATCGATGTCTACATATCTATGTCATCTATATCTATATCAATATCAATATCTATATCTCTATATCAGAGAATCAAATATCTAGGGCCAGTTTGCCTCACTGACAATCTGGATTCTACTTTTTTTTTTCAGTGCTGACAATTGAACCCAGGGTCTTACATGTGCTAGGCAGGTGCTCTACCACTGAGCTATACTCCCAATGCTTGGTAGCATGTATCTCATAGTCCTGTACACTAACATCTTATTCTCAAGTGATGGTTGGCAAGAAGAATAAAAGACTAAGGGATTAGACAAAATCCTCTGAGTATCAAGTTTGTAATGCATTTTTCCCCTTTAGCCTAATGTCAAAACTTCTCTCATCAGCCGCAGTTTTAGGCTGGTAAAGTGACACTGTCATTGTCTGCCACACATTACCCTGGTTCCTGAAGGATGCTTCTCTGTGTGGCTCCTTTGCAGAGTGTGTATTATTTGGCAAGGACACACTGAGTCATTTGTGTAAATGATAAGAAAGGTCGGGCTGCCACTTCTCACAATCGACTAATCCCTTTCTAGATAACTAAGAGTAGCCTGTGTCTTTTCTGTTGCTTAAGTACACAGCCTGTCTGGTCTGGGCCTCGTCACCTATTTCCTCTGCTTTCCTGTGTTTACAGAAGCATTGGATGCCCCTCCCCCACCTCCCAGGCTTAGGAGGAACTTGGTACCTCCAGATAGCCTTCCTTTGCCCCAGTCCCTCCTTACCACTTATCACATCCTGATTACCTGTTTATTATTTGTTTCTATCTACTAGAAAGAAAATAGCTTGAGGCATAAACAGGTCCGGTGTGGTTTCTCACAGTATTCTAAGTACCTGGCTGCTCCATAAATGTGTATTTTACGTGGAATGAGTTGTTCCCTAAGACACGTGTAGTGTTCTAGCAGAAACAGCTGTTGCTGCCACTGGGCTGGAGAGACACCTGGGTGGGACAGCATATGCCTCATATGATTGATGTTCTGGGCTCTGAATCAGGGAAAACAACTATCTGCCATTTAACAAGCTCTAGACACTGGACACTTCTATTGAAAGTTCTTGAGCTGGGCGGTGGTGGCGTACGCCTTTAATCCCAGCACTTGGGAGGCAGAGGTAGGCAGATTTCTGAGTTCCAGGCCAGCCTGGTCTACAGAGTGAGTTCCAGGACAGCCACGACTACATAGAGAAGCCACACAGAGAAACCCCATCTCAAAAAACAAAAAAACAACAAAAACAAAACAAAACAAAAAACAAAAAAAAAAGTTCGTGAAGGGTGGTAGTGATCACCTTTTTGAGTTTGAGGCCAACCTAGTCTACAGAGCGAGCTCCACAAGAGCCAGGGCTACACAGAGAAGCCCTGTCTTGAAAACCCAAAAACCAAACAAAAACAAAGAGTAAAACAAAACAAAGTAGCAGAGGCTGGAGAGATGGCTCAGTGACTAAGAACACTTGGTTGTTCTTGCAGAGGACTCAGAGTTGGTAGCTAGCACCTACATGGTATCTCACAACCATTTGGAACTACAATTCCGAGGGATCTAATGTCCTCTTTTGACCTCTGCAGGTCCCAAGCGCAAATGTGGTGCACGGATATGCATGCAGGCAAAACACTAATACATGTAGAAATAAAATAACATTTTTTTTTATGAGACGGGGTTTCTCTGTGTAGCCCTGGTTATCCTTGAACTCTTAGAGACCCACCTCCGTCTGCCTCCTGAGGGCTAGGATAAAGGAGTATGTCACAAAATCCTGCAAAATAAAATCTATTAAAACATTCTCAAACCTGATTTTATGAATCAAACATGCTGTTTCCAACCTACAATCTCAGTATGTATAAACCAGAAAGATCAAAAGTTTGAGACTAGACTCTGCTACATACTAAGTTCAAAACCAGCCTGGGCTATATAGTAAGATTCTGTCTCAGAAATAATAAAATGTAAAAAAAAGCCTTTGCTGTGTGCTATAAGGTTTGAATGTCTCTCAAATGTCCTCAAGATAGAAACTTAATCCTCAATTCCATCTATGCTGATGGCATTTGGAGGTGGGGCCTTTAAAAGTAGGATTAAATGAGGTTTTAGGGGTGAGCCCCCCACCCACCGCCATGACAGTGTTGATGGCCTTACAAGACAAATGTGGAGGGGCTGTTGAGATGGCTCAGTGGTTAAGAGCACTGACTGCTCTTCTGAAGGTCCTGAGTTCAAGTCCCAGCAACCACATGGTGGCTCACAACCATTGGTAAGGAGATCTGACTCCCTTCTGGAGTGTCTGAAGACAGCTACAGTGTACTTATATATAATGAACGGATAGGTCTTAAAAAAAAAAAAAAAAGAGAGATACGAGCCCTATGCCTTTGGCCCCCAGAACCCTGAGCTACATAAATCTCTACATAAGTTAAATTACCTGGTGTCAGATGTTTTGTCATGGCAACAGAAGACAGACAAAGACACTGCATAATAACATCTCCAGAGAAACTTGAAAATTGTCTTTACTCATGCCCTGCCCACACCTAGGGGTGATGGGCCTTGTCATAAGGATGTTAAAACTCTGCACGTAGTGACTTGTGCAGACAAGAGAGAAAAATACTACTCTAGGCTGCTTTAGGGGTGTCGCCGAGTGGCAGAATCCTTGTCCCACGTGTTCGACAAGATGAAGCATGCCTATCATCCAGGGATTCAAACAGGAGGATTATGATCTCCAGGCCAGCCTGAGCTACAAAATGAGATTCCCTTTGTAAAGGACAAAAAGGGGGTGCGGGGAGAGGGGAGGAAATTACTTTCAACGGAAAGAAACTGGAAGCCATTCTCCTGTTCTGAGTAGCAAGGTCAAATGACAAACCTGCTGTGGGATCTCTAGGCTCAGAACTTGGGCCGCAGAGCAGGAAGATCGTGGGTCTCAGGCTAGCCTTAGCCAAAGAATGAGTTCAGAGGCCAGCCAGGCCTATGTGTTTCTACAGTGGCACCCTGTCTCAAAACAACAATAAACAAACTAACAAATCCCAAAAGTCCAGAGGATTGCAATACAACAAACGCAAAGTGCAAGCTGTCACTGACTAACTGATCAGCAAGTTTTCCTCGCGCTGGAAGTGAGAATAGCACCTATGCTGTCTGTCTCGTTGTTCCTCATAAACGCGCTCGTAAGTATTCCCTGACAGTACTAGAGTGTGCAAGTGAAAATGAGTAGCCTTCTGTCTTGGAGGCGAACTTAAAGGAAAGACCAGCAGCAGTGTTTTAGGTGGGAAAGGAAACTGGGCTGGAATTCAGGTTTTTTGGGCACGAGGTTAGGAGGCCTCCTTGGGTTCATCGAGCCCCTGATAACGCCATCCACGCACAATGGAAGAAGCTAAACTACAACGAAGGCCCAACGGCAACCCAACAGAACAAAGGATATTCCTTAAAGTTACAACGGTGGTTGGTGTAAGGGTATATCAGGCAGGAATGATAGCTCACACCTTAATCTTAGCACTTGGGAAACAGAGGCAGGGAAAACTCTGTAAGTTCAAGACCAGCCTGGTCGCATAACAGGTCACAGACCAGCGAGGGCTTAACCCTTGTCTCTGTGGGTAGCCGATTAGTTAAGATACTGGATGGAATAGAAGGTTATAATTTAGACAGCTAATTGCATTGCCCTACCCTACCTAGGGCTGCTACAGGCGAGGTTAGCACCTGAGGAAAGGTACTGGTAGGATCACCTCGCCCAGCCCTGGTTTATTATTCCTCAGCAAGGTGCTAAGTTTAAAAAAAAAAAAAAAAAAAAGTCCGGTAATCAATAATTGTGTTGCATCTTCTCTACACATAGCCCCACTAGGGACCCTGAACCCCTTAAAGTAGGTGTGGAAAAACAGGTTTCTTTACATCAGGGGAAACTCAGCAGGAACATTAGAAAATCAACGGATTCCATCCCACATCTGAAATTCTTTCATTCCCACTGGGAAAAAAAAATCCAGGTCATTCGAAAGGGCAATTTAAATTCACGATCCTCTCTGATCGGTTGAGATTAGGGCAGTGAACAATAAGAGCTGTGTGTTAGCTGCTTCCATTCAAGGCAATTCCTGTGGCTAAGAAGCTCTGGAAAGCTGGAGTTGAAAGCAGTTTGCTAGAGGATCTGAAGACAGCTTCAAACAAAAGTCCTCCCACCACCTGACTTCTCAGAATTACCAGCAACCTTAAGGGGAGCCTGGGGAAAACATGGGAGACAGGTATGCATCCCAGTCTTGGTGGTCCAGGCTAGCCTGGACCTCACCCAGCCTTAGTTTCTTTGTTATCACAACAATGACAACAAAAAGACAAAATTGCCTTTTTTGCAGTTATTATTTTGAATCATACATGTAATCATCATATACTGTTATCAACGAATTATAGCTCTTTTTTTTTTTTTTTTTAAGTGTAATCTAGACAAGCCTTGAACTTCAGATGTTCCTGCTGTGGGCCTACTAAGTGCAGGAATTATAGGCTAGGGGCCACTACATCTGACCTCAAAGATAACACTTGAAAATGAATTGGTTGTATTCAGATTTGTGTAAGTTGAGCTGAATGACTGGAGGTTGGAGATCCAGGGGCAATGTTGGTGGGTTTTATCAATCCCTACAGCTCAACAAAGCTCTGTTGCTAGTGAGTTTGTTTTTCTTTTGCTGATGGTGGGTTTTTATTTGTTTCTTTTGACAGGGTTTTGCTGTTTCCTAAGCTGGCCCCAAACTCCTGGATTTAAGCCTCTCAAGTAAGATACACCACCATATACGGCCAGAACGGTTCAGTGGCAGATATGATTATACTATCTATAAGGAATATATAACACTAGAAATAAGAACTTATCTACTTGTTCACTAATAAAAAAAAAAGTTAAAAAAACAAAAACAAAGACAAACAAACCCCAAAGCAAAAAAGGCTGGAGATGGCGGTCGCATGCTTTTAATCCCAGCACAAGGGAGCCGGGGAGGCAGAAACAGGCAGATCTCTGTGAGTTTGTGGCCAGCCTTGTCTTCATAGGATGTTCTAGGACAGCTAGGGCTACATAGTGAGACCTTCTCAAAAACAAACAAACAAACAAACAAACAAATGTAAAAAAGAGATCTAAAAAAAATTTAGTAAACCAATGTATCAGAATCTTCCTATAATTAATTCTCAGTGTGTCTGTGTGCACGTTTATGTTTGCGCAAGGGTGTATGTGTATGTATATGGTGTGTGTGATGTACGCACATGTGTGCATGGGTGCCTGCATGCGTGGGCACACGTACCGGCTTTGCCTTTGCACCAACTCAGCTGCACCCGGAGCCCTCCCTAGGTCTGAGGACAACTCGTTTATCTGTAGCTAGGGTCAGACGCAGTGACAACGGGGAGGGGGGGTGGGGGGGGGGGGGGGGGGGGGGGGGGGGGGGGCGAGGCAGACAAGCAACATTAGACAAACAGAGAAAAGCTGATGCCACCTTACAGTGGAGCTGAGCAGCTAATGCAGATCTTCAGACTTTAGGAAAACACACTCTTCAGATCTTATTTTTAAACTCTTGGCAGAAGTCCAAGATTTAAAACAGAAAAAGCAAAAACTCAGAGAAGGAAAACAGAACAAAGGCTCCGCTGTCATTCTGAAAGCCTTGGGGGTCCCCCCTCCCGACCCCCGCCATTCCCCAGCTCTGGAGGGCGTCTCTGAAGGTGTGATGGACTTAGATGGACATCTATTGGAAACCCTTGAGTGCATCCCAGTCTGCAGCAGAGGCAATTAGAGCTCTGGGTGGTGGGGTTTACCCACAGTGGCACATCTTTCCCAGTCTGCCAGGATGACTCACATACTGCTACTTTCTCCAAAATAACCCGGGACTGAGCAGATGACACAGGACCTTGGCAGGGGGACGACTCCCCCTCCATTGCTGTTCTCCAGCCACCAGCTTGATCAAACTTCTGTCTTTTGCCCCATTCTTCTTGTCTTGTGAGATAGGGTCTTTCTATGTAACCCAAGCTGGCCTTAAGCTTAACATTCTCTTGCCTCCACCTCTGAGGAGCTATGACTAGAGGCACATACCACCATAGATCTTTGCCTATATATTTTTGTTTGTTTGTTTGTTTGTTTGTTCAAGACAGAGTTTCTCTGTGTAGCCCTGGCTGTCTTGGAACTCATTTGCCTATCTTTTTAAATTATGGCCCTTGTTATGCAAAAATTATTTGTTTGTGTCAAAGATTATAAGTTCACCCGTACTCCTGAATTGCCAACATTTTTCTATCTAAAAGTTTAGAATCCTAAATTTTTAGAGATTCGGTAACATTGAGCTCTTACACTGTACTCATTATTGTCTTGGAGCCAAGCAGAAGTATACACTCTACAAATGTCACGGCCCACGTGTCCTTATTGTGAAACACTTGCTTGTGTCCGGTTTTGACTGTTCCTTATGAACATTTATGCTTGTCACTATGGTCTAAAGCTTATGGCCACAGAAGCTTTTCGGAAGAAGTGAATCTTTAGAAACAAAGATAAACCAAAGATGCAGAGGGAACCATTCAATCCCCAAAATGGAGGCAATGTCATAAACACTGCTGTTTTCCTATGCAGTTGAGAAGAAAACTTTACGGTAGATACACATGCCTGTAACTCCAACACATGGAAATCTGAAGCAGAAGGATCACTGTAAGTTTCAAGGCCAGCCAGGTGTGGTGGCACACACCTTTAATCCCAGCGCTCGGGACGCAGAGGCAGGCAGATCTCTGTGAGCTTTAGGCCAGCCTGGTCTACATAGTGAGGTCCAGGACAGCCAGAGCTGTATAGTGAGACCCTGACTTGGACACCCCCCTCCCCTGAAGAACAAACAAACAAAACCAGCCAAGCCAACCAAATAAGCAACTTCAAGGCCAGCCTGGGCTACATAGTGAGTTCCAGGTCAACACAGATATTTATTTTTATTTTATGCATATGGATGTTTTGATTGCATGTATGACTGGGCACTGTGTACATGCAGGGCCAGTAGAGAACAGAAGAAGCTGATAGATCCATTAGAACCAAAATCACAGAAGGCTAGCCACACGTGGGTGCTAGGAATTGAATCCAGGTCCTCTGGAAGAACAGACAGTGATTGTAACTACTAAGCCAAGTGCTAAAAACAACTCAAGCAACAATAACGAAAGCAAACAAAAAGGAAGGAAGGAAAAGAAGACAGGCAACTTTCAGGTTTCACACCTCGTTTGCTCTTCTGAGGCTGTTACCACCAGAAGCTAGTGGGATTTCAGGGCTTGCAACTGCTCTCTGCACGTCCCCAGATAACAGCACAATTCCTAACAGGCCCAACTCCTCCTCACTCCTTGGAGCTGCATCATTAAACCACACAGCAGAGAGGTGGGGCTTAGCTCAGGGCTGCAGCCTCACCTAGCTTGTGCAAGCTGCTGTGTTTGATCTCTCCTGAAACCAAACCACCCAGCAGCAGTGCTGTGGAGAGAAGAGGTTGAGTTCCAGGACTGTCTTTTTATTATTACTGTTTCTGATCCTTCTCCCTCCTCTGGAACAGGCGCTCTGGGGCATAAACATTTCTATTTGTTCATTGCCTGTTACAGGACTCAGATTCACAGGACATACTCGGTAAATGTTTGTTAAACAAATGAACTTGTCCTACCCAAGCCCAGGTAACAAGGCGATTGTTAGGTCTGAAAAGTTTCAGTAGGGTT
>JADRCD010225909.1:46309-62100 GCA_019843815.1 Montemys delectorum
CATTTGCATGGCATGTGGGAAGCTGGACAAAAAAATATGTAAAAGCTGACAAGAGTGGTGGTTTGAGTGCTTGACCCAGGGAGGGGAACTATTAGGAGGTGTGGCCTTGTTGGAGGAGGTGTGGCCTTGTTGGAGGAGGTGGGGTGTGGCCTTGTTGGATGGGTGTGGCCTTGTTGGAGGAGGTGGGGTGTGGCCTTGTTGGAGGAGGTGTGGCTTTGTTGGAGAAGGTGTGTCAGTGCCGGGGTGAGTTTGGAGACTCTCCTCCTAGCTGCCCCAGACAACCTTCAGAACAAGACATAAAACTCTCAGCTCCTCCAGCACCATGCCTGCCTGGACAACGCCGTGCTTCCCACCATGATGATGGATGAAACCTCAGAACCAGTAAGCTAGACCCAATTAAACATTACCCTTTGTAAGAGTTGCCTTGGTCATGGTGTCTCTACAGCCATGGAAACCCAAACTAAGATAACAAAGCAGAAACTATGCACTGCATCTTTGAAGATCAGCCGGGATGATTGACAGCTCCGAATTAGAAACTACCACTTCTCCATTGTTCTGCAGCCAGCGTCAGCCAGATCCAGACCGGCTGGAAACTACAGAGCCCTATGGTATCAGAGTAAACTCTAGAAGCCCATTGGCACGTGCCTAACAGTTCCACAGATTCTTGAACCCCACCCTCTCCAAGCTTTCATTCTTTAGGATGTTATGCTTGCCTGGCCTGCACACACAAATGTCACGTCAGGAAGGCAGGGTGGAGGCAGTGAGAAAATATCACACACGGCCCCTAAACCACTAGCATTGGCTTTGTTGTGCATGACTCTCCAATAAGGATGGGGTGTCTTGGTGAGGTGTGAAGTATAGACTATACGGGGGACCAGATTCAGGAAAGGATATAAAGAATTGTATAACAGACAGGGATTATTGCTGATCGTGCCCACCTATACCCATAATCCCAGGACCTGAGAAGATGGGGCTGTTGGGTTTCATAGTACCAGCTGCCACGTATATGGGCAAGATCCTATGTCTGTCCAAAACCAAACAAGCCAACTTGAGGTTTCAGGCCAGTGATGGAACAGTCACTTACCTACTTAGGATGTATAAGGCCTTGCATTCCCCTGAAAATTTTCATTTTTCTATTTAAATTTGCATAATTCTTATACTAAATTATTTAAATTAAATTAACATTTAGGCTATTTACTATTTATTTATTTTGTGTAAACGGTGGGGTTGGAGGTTGGAGGACTACTCTTGGGAGTCGTTTTTTTCTTCTCTTCCTATCTGGGATCCCAGGGATCAAGCTGAGGTCATCAGCCTTAGTACCTGCCCTCTAGAGCTACCATACTGGCTGGTTTCTATGTCGACTTGACACAAGCCACAGTCATTGGGAAGAAGCCGCCTCTGCTGAGAAGGTGGCCCTGACGGACTGGCCTGTGGACAAGTCTGTGGGGCGATTTCTTGACTGGTGACTGATGTGGGAGGGTGCATTCCCTCAGGGCCCAGCGACACCACTCCTGGGCTGGCTGTCCTGGATGCCAGGTTTACCCTCTTAGCCATCTCTCCTCCAGCTCTTCCTCATTTTATTTATTTATTTCCTTTTTTACTTACTTATTTTGCTTTTTATTTTTGAACAAAAGGTTTCACTAAGTTGTCCAGACTGGCCTTTAAGTTTTGATCACCCTGCCTCAGCCTACCAGTTACCTGAGATTCCCAGCCTGTACCACCAAGTGCTGGCTCAGGTACGCACTGTTATACATAATGAATAAAACTTACTCGAGTCTTCGGATTTCATGTGGATGCTGTGATTCAGTGGAAGTGGTCTAGTAAAATCCCCACTGGACTGATGATGGACTTAACTCTGTAAAGTCACACACAGTACTGCTGGCTATTAAAGGGAGGTTTTTAAGAATGCCTCTGAATTCAGAGCTCTTTCCAACTCAAAGGGGACTGTGATCTTTGGCTAGCAGTCACCTTTTTCAGGCACTATGCCCGGGGACAGGGCTTCAAGTTTGACTCTGACTCTTCTCTTAGTCCCTTTTCCCACAGCGCCCCCATAGCCCTCTCTTTCAGAGGACACAAAGACTGCACAGGACTGCACAAAGAACCCATACACAAGATAAGTAGAGGCCATTCTGTGGGTAACGTAGGAATGAGATCTTGCTCCCTGGGTGTGCTTTCCTAGGCTGACTGACCAGATGAATGAATCATCAAGGTTTGTCCCGTTATTGGCATCTTAACACACTTCTCCCCTTTGGGTGGGCAGTTATGTCGCCAGCCACAATTGCGCTTGTCCTGCACGACTTAACCTCCTCACAGCAAAGCCTGGCCTTGAGCTGGGATCACTCAGAGAGAGGGATTCGGGGAGGCGGGGGTGAGCCTGCAGCTCCCAGTGGCTAGCTGTCGGCTTTCCCAGCTGACTCAGCTTGCCACCACCCTCCTCTGCCACCCGCCTGCACACAGCTTCCAGCCTCTTAACTTTCCATTTCCAGGCGCTCCCGGGGAGGGAGCGCCCCTCCCGCTGCCCGGGGCGTCTGTCTGCAGCCGGGGCTGCCAGGGCACCATGCCTGCTGCCTGGCGGGCCTTGTCTCGGGACAATTACAATCTACCGTCACGGAGTTCGGAATATAGGTCAAGGTGCTCTCGGAAGGGCCCAGGGGAGGATCACCTGACCCGGAGGTGTGGTGACTCAGCGGGAAGGATGGGGAGGGAGGGATGGCTCTGGAATCTCCCTGCCGGCAGGGGCCAGCCGAGAAAGAGGAGGTCAAGTTGCCCGTCTGGCTGATTGTCAGCAAAGGAGGAAGAAGCTGCTGGAGACCATAGGAAGGATGAGATGACCTGTGGTGACCTATCCGAGGTGGCATCCAAATCCTCTCCAGAGCAGCTGTCAGCCCACGAGCAGCTAAAACCACCCGCCTCCCACTGTCTCTGCGGCTGTGAACACCTCATTAGCCACCTCCCTGCCAAAGTGGGAAACCAAATTAACATCCAAGATCAATCCAGACTCCATCCACCCAGACCTCCAGAGAAACCAAGGCCACTGGCATATCACACAGAGGCAGCCACCCCTAACAGAGGCAATCTGATGGTGCCCTCTCCGCCCCGATTTTGAATATAAAAACCACTAACCCATTTTATTGTAGATGTCCACATGGCAGGAGCCTTCTTTCCGGGGAGAAGCAGCAGCTGCTTGCTCTGTCCCAGCCTCACTTCCTCTGGCTCCAGCTGCTGGCTCCTACCCGCCAAGCGGGGAGTTTCCTCATTCTTGGGGCTCTGGCTGGCTGAGCTGGCTACCCCTTTACCTCCCACCCCCAGCCGCTCATCACTCTCTTCGGGTAGTGCTGCCGGGACTCCGGGGTTCCATGAGTCACAGGCAGGCTGGAGACAGACAGCAGGCTTCCTTTATTAAATCAGCCTTCTGCCCTGCACACCACAGAGGGAAGCTATAATTACTTGTTTGGCCCAGCTTTGAGAACTGAGCCACAGACTGTGTTTCACTGGGAGGGAAGTTCCTGAGTTCTGCATCTATCTAGTGCACCACCGCCCCTTCGGCAGTAAGCTCCACCACCAGGGGTTAAGGACCTGTTACACAAATATCAGATGCTTTGTGTAACGGGTGCCTGGAGTTGGGATAGCTAAGGCTGATCCAGCCAGCTATATGCAAGTTGCCAGGAGGGTTTTTTTTTTTTTTTTTTGTCTGTTTGTTTGTTTAGAAAACAAAGGCATTCTGCTTCTTCGCCAGAGTCTATACTTGATGAAGCAGGCCGCCCATTGTTGCATTATAAGAGATAAAAGACCATAAAGCATTACTTTGGGTGTCCAGGTTATGACCGTTTTGTCTTTTAGGCACAAGAGGTACAAAATCTTAGGTTTCTCAGCTTCTTGACCAATCTAAAGGAATGTTTGAAATATGAAAATCTAGTTGGCTAAATAAATAAATAAATAAAAATAATAATAATAATTTTTTTTTTTTTTTTTTTTTTGGTTTTTCGAGACAGGGTTTCTCTATGTAGCCCTGGCTGTCCTAGAACTCACTCTGTAGACCAGGTTGGCCTCGAACTCAGAAATCCATAGCCGGGCCGTGGTGACGCACGCCTTTAATCCCAGCACTTGGAAGGCAGAGGCAGGCAGATTTCTGAGTTCGAGGCGAGCCGGGTCTACAGAGTGAGTTCCAGGACAGTCAGGGATACACAGAGAAATCCTGTCTTGAAAATCCAAAAAAAAAGAAGAAAGAAAAAATAAAGAAAGAAAAACAAAAAGAAACCCACCTGCCTCTGCCTCTGCCTCCCAAGTGCTGGGATCAAAGGCGTGCGCCACGGACCGCCCTGCTAAAAAATTTGAGACAGGGTTTCTCTGAGTAGCCCTGGCTGTCCTGGAACTCACTCTGCAGACCAGGCTGGCCTCGAACTCAGAAATCCGCCTGCCTCTGCCTCCCAAGTGCTGAGATTAAAAGCGTGCGCCATCAAAAGCACAAAATCTGAACACTAAAGCAAACTTCACGAATTATTCGGTTTCCCATTTCGGTTTCCCGTTCATTTCATTTATTCATTCACTCTTGGATTTCAGACATCCCACAAACATTTTTGGGCAGTCTGTGTGCCAGACATCATGAATACATGGGATTAGTAAATCAACATGGTATGACAGAGTTACAAAGGTCAGTACTAGACACAATAATATGTTACTTAGAAGATGGGTTAGGGATAGTAAATGTGAACAATACCAGAAGAAAAAAATGGTAACCGGGCATGGGATTTTTTTTTTTTTTTTTGATAAAGAATTTTGAACCCCTCTTGATATTTGAGAACAATATGTAGGTTAGTTCTCTCTCAGGGGAGTTCTCAAGTCAGCACAATGATTACTGAGAAATCGTAACTAATTATGACTTACGTGAGTTACATTTGAAAATATTAAAATTCAGCTGGGCTGTGGTGGCGCACGCCTTTAATCCCAGCAGTTGGGAGGCAGAGGCAGGAGGATTTCTGAGTTCCAGGCCAGCCTGGGCTACAGAGTGAGTTCCAGGACAGCCAGGGCAATCCAGAAAAACCCTGTTTCACAAAACAAGACAAAACAGAACAAAACAAAAAATCGAAAATATTAGAACATTTAAAACATAATTGATGAATTATAAAGTAAAAAGAGCCAAAGGCATTCGGCACATCCGTCCTATGGTTACTGACAGAAGAAACTTCATTAAAGAATTTACTGGGGGGGGGGGGCGCGGCTGGAGAGAGGGCTCTGGAGTTAATAGCAACTTGCTGCTCCTGCAGAGAACCTGAGTTCAGTTCCTGGCACTCACCTTTATTCAGCTACAGGGGATTTGATGCCTTCTTCCTGTCTTCACATGCACCCCGCCACATACATGCATACACACAGACACATATACATACACACAAAAAAAGTTAGTCCAGCACAGAAAGAAGAGCATGCCTTCAATACCAGCATTTGGGAGACGAGGGCAGGCAGATCTCTAAGTTTGAAGCCAGCTTGGTCTACATAATTCCAAGGCAACTAAGGCTACATTATAAAACCCTGCCCATGAATAAATTAAAAATAAATATAGAAAACTTAACTAAACATTTGAAAAAGGAATTTCTTGAGCAGCTGTGATATGGTATGAAGAGCTCCAGTGTCAGGTGTAGACTCCGACGTCACCATTCTCACCCTCTGTGATTCTGGGGCAGAGTCTCCGCTTCCACGCCTATCTACAAAATGTAAAGTGGAACCTACCTTCTGGGGTTATGAATGGGGGAGTGATATTATAATCATAGAAGAAGAGGTGTTGTTTAACATAGTACCTGGCACTCAGTGAGCGGAATAAACGTTATCTATAACTACTGTGTTATTGTTGTTTTTATGATGATAATGAGCGACCAGGCACTATAGTGGATAATGGGAAATCAGGCTAAATAAGAAGATAATGCCGTGCTAACTGGGAGAGACTTCAGAGGTAAACTGTGCTTCCTTCGATCCTCAAGGACCCCACTGAACTACCAACAGCTATAAAACTTCTTTGGACAGTCTATAAGCTCCAAGTGAACACAGAGAGTTTCCCTTTAGCATCTTTCCAGTCGGGAAGACTAGCCAGCAATGAAGGAATACAGGTTAACAAGGTCATGGCTGTTGGAACTATAAATGAGTAAATTCATAGTTTCTCCAGAAGACCTGTATAAAGAGGCCCAGATCACCTCATTCAGTGTGACGGAAAGCTGGTAACAGCTCGATTGCCCAATGGGTGGGAGGGGAACTATGCATGGAACATGAGAGAAAGAACAGCAATACAGCTGCAGAAACAAACTTCAGAGCACAACTATACACAACAGCATGCATGAAGGCTACCAACCTAACCGTATAAGGGGAGCAGTACGTTCCAGAAGGCTGCTTGTTCCAGAAAGCTGTAGGTTCTGGAAGGTTACATGTAGCAGGGTGTTCTTTGAAGTGAGAGGAAAAAAAAAAAAACCTATTTGTTTTAGGGAAATGTATGAAATAAAAGCAAAGGAATAGCAAGATCAAGGATGGATGGGAAAGGCAAGGTGGTGGAGGGGGAGGAGAGTTGGGGTGGGGGTAGGGGAATCTGTAGTGGGCTCAGTAGATTCCAAGCAGATCGATTAAACACAAGCAAAGCCAAATGATCTGACATGAATGATTCAGGGTTCAACCAAAAATGGAAGGCTGTCAAGAGTCAGAGATGATGAACATCACCCCCGCCCCCTAGCATTTGAGTTCAATAAAAATGAAACAGGAAAAAAACCAAAAACAAATAAAGCCCCAACAACAACAACAACAAAAAGAACACCTTACTCTTGGAATTGGCTTGAAGGACCAAGAAAGGTAAGGAAAAAAAAAAAAAAAAAGAGTAGAACGGGGGCAGGGACTGTGTATCTCCAGAACTGGGTAAATATGACCCTAGTGATGGAGAAGCTGCTGGTCCTTCATCAGCTACAAAATGCTATGAAGCTTCCGAATTGTCTCTTGGGGTCAGGGAGGAGGGTGAGTCTTAACTGCAATGGGTCAGGAAACCCTTAGCTTGGTCATGCCCAGGACACTGCTCTCTTTACAGTGCTTGGCTCTTGACAGCATCTGACCTTGGCCTTTGCCAGACTTGCCCAGGCCACTTCCCCAGGGCTAGGACTTTCATTTCCTCTGAGTGACACTCTCAGCCAGGGCCCCGTCTCGTCCTGCTCAGCATTGCTGACGGGGATGCTGGTGTGGACAGTGGGGCTCTCTCCAGCTGGAACTGTGAGGAATAATGCAGTGGCTACAGAGCCTTGTGGCCCTAGCCATTTTCTCTCCTGTTCTGGTCAGTCCAGGGGCCAGAGTTCTCAGGGAGCCAGCTGCCTGCTGTTGTGACACTGCCCCCTGGTTCTCTTTACAAGAAAAGTTCCTCTAGACCCACAAAGTTAGCACCAACCACAGGATCATATGGTCAGTTCTTGCCAATGGACAGTCTTCATGGGCAAGATGAGGCGGGGTTCTGAGGCAAGCAAGGCACATCTTTTGATTCTGCTGGGCTCTGGCTCAAGTGGCTCTGGGAGCTGCTTCTTCTGTACGCCTCTGCATCCAAGACAATCCTCAGTGCCTGTCTTGAGAGTACTGGAGCCAGGAAGGCCCCCTGGTTAGCGTCTAACTGCTTCCCTTAGTTTAACTGTGGAAATTCTACTTCCTATTTGTACAACAGTAGCAAGCATATTGCCCATTATTAAGTGAAAATGCATGACACATGGCAAGCAACAAATGCTCATTAAAACCAAAGGTGCATGCACAGTCATGGTGGAGCAGACCTTTTAGGCAGAGGTAAGTTTCTGTGAGTTTAAGGCCAGCCTGGTCTAAAGAGCTTAAAAGCCAGGACTATACAAAGACAACCTGTCTCAAAAAAAAAACCAAACCAACCAACCAACAAAACAAACAAACAAGTAAGTATAAATAAAACCAAAAGTGCAATACACCCCTACTAGAACAGAAACTCTGATGCCTTGCCTAACTCCATTGCTTCACCCCCAGGACTAAGGTCAGTGCCTGAAACATAGTAGGCACTTAATAAATAGATAAGAATGATGATGGTGGTGGTGGTGGTGGTGGTGGTGGTGATGATGATGATGACGACGATGATGATACTGTATCTTGCCAAGGACTGTGATTAGGCCTTATATGGATAATCCCATATTAGCCCTTGACAACAACTAAATGAGGGAAATACTATAGTTATCAGTCCTATTTTACAATTCAGAGAAGTCTGTGATTTTCCCAGGGTTGCACAGCCAAGTAAAAAGGTTATTATCCAAAAATAGAACTAAAAGTGGATCATACGTGGGCCTGGTGCCCAAGGAAGCCACAAGAAACGCTGGATTTTGGTATCTTCCAAAAGGAAGCCTACAGACTGAAGGGGCACAAGCCTTGGGAAACTAACTTTAATCTGCATGCAGGAAGCAATCGGTTTGGCCTGTTTGCTTTCTAAGAAAGCCAGTAAGGAGGCACTTTTCAAAGAATGAGATTCACGGTGTGTATGAGGGGGAAGGGAGTTGCCTGGGTGGGTAGATGCGAAATATCTGTTAGACATAGTGATGTGTGGAAGGGAGCTAAGGAGAGAGCCAAGGTAAGTGCTGACTAACTTGCTGAGAACTGTGTCTATATATATGCGTGTGTGTACCTGGGTGGAGGTCAGAGGTCAACATGTGGGAGTTGGTTTTTCTACTTCTATTCTCTGAGTTCTGGGAATCAAAATCAGGCTGCAAGCCTTGGCAGCAAAGTACCTTTACCCACTAAGCCAGCTTACCAGCTTCACTGCTGTTTGTCTTTTCATGATAAGAACATGTACTCTCAGGCTGGAGAGATGGCGGGGGGGGGGGGGGGGGTTAAGAGCACTGGCTGCTCTTTCAGAGAACCTGGCTTTGGTTCCCAGGACCCACATGGCAGCTCCCAACTTTCTGCGACTCCAGTTTCCAGGAGATCTAATACCTTCTGGCCCCTTTGGGCCCTGTGCCCACTTGGTGCACAGACATAAATGCACATACACATAAAATAAAATGTAAAATAAAAGAAAACATGTACTTACTAGTACCAAAACAACAATAAAAAGAATGCACTGTATATTACTTATGTTATTGAAATATATTATTTAAGGGACTGGAGAAATGACTCAATGGTTAAAAAATATCCACTACTACCATAGATCACTGGAGTTTGGTTCCCAGCATCCATATCTATCGTGTGTCTCATAACCACCAGTGACTTTGGCTCCAGGGAATCAAACGGTCCTCTATAGACACCTGCGCACGCACGCACGCACGCACACACACACACACACACACACACCCAGAGACACAAATGCACATAGCTGAAAGAAGGACATATTTTAAAAATATATATGTAATGATGCACACGTGTAACTCAAGAGCTAAGACAGGAGAATCTTGAGTTCAAGACCAACTTGTGCCGGAAAACAAGACACTGTTTTTAAAATAAATTAATGAATGGACGAAACACGAAGTGAAGTGGGGGTGGAGGAAGGTTGAGAAAAGGTCACAGGCTGGACTATCCCCAGCAACACAGCTTCCAGGACGACAGCCTGAGCCAGGCTGCAGCTCTCCAGGGCTTGGCTGGTTTACTGGAGATGAACGGCGGGCCCCCAACCTTCCTGGGGCATGACAGCCAATGAGCCTGATTCGCAGCTGGGGGCAAGTATTTGCCTGGGCGGTTGGCAGCTCTGCCTGCCTCTCAGCCTTCCTCAGCAGAGTCATTATGCAGTTTGCTCACATGCCCTATGCATTTTAATGAATGAGTCAGGGGACAGACTCAATTTGAAAGAGGAATCGCTCTCTGAGCTGGGTGAAGGGCTCTCAAGGGATGGTCTAGCAGCTTGGATATTACAAGGAAAGAAAAAGGATGCAACCTCCATTTAGCGGATGGGGCCAAGGTGGAGGGGGGGATTGGGTTCTGGAAAAAGAAGGCGAAAAGGGAAAACAAACGGGGAGGGGGGAGGGAAGAAGAAATCAAGTGAGGGAGAACAACAGGAGGGAGGGAGAGAGAACGGAGGAGCAGAGATGAAACCTTCCGGAACAAACGCACTATGGGGCCAGACTCCCCAGCTTCTTCACCCCCATACTTATTGGCTCCAAGCATTTGAGGCCTTCGAAGAGCCAGCACACAAGGCAAAGGAGCTCTAAGAGACCGGAAGCAAGATTCCTTGTTCGGAACTGAATCCTGGTCAGGTTAGAAACACGATGGTGGGTCTGGGACGCGTGAGGGGCAGAGGAGGTCATCTTCACTCTCTTCCCTGTGACCACACCCCTGGGAAGCGAGAATTGCTCTGTGAAGATCAAGGGTACCAGTTCTCAAACACTCCCACTGGCCAGATGCAGGGGCAAGGTGGGCCAATTAGCATCTCCGTCCGTCAAATTCCCATGAAGGTCCCAGGAGGCGGGTCTTGTTACTGTCACATTTTTTAGACGTGAGGAAACTGATGTGGAGAGAGCTCGGCCAAGGTCACCCAGGGATTTGAACTCATCCCCCGTCTGACTACAGAGCTCCTGGCAGCTTCACTCTGTGCTGTCAGCCAAGCCCTGGCTGGGGAATGCTGGGGAAGGCCTTTCCCTTCCCAGGCTCCCTTCCAAGAACACTCTGAACCCCCAGGAGGAAGGGGTTGGTGTGAATCCAGATGCAGTCAACGCCAAGTGGCCTGGGAGTGGATCTGAAACCTGCCCAGCACAGAGCTGTGTGTGAGACCCAGAGAGCCCAGGGGCAGCCGAAAAGGAAGGAAGCGCAGGCCCACTGCGGTCGGCTGGGGTGGGAGTCTGTTCCCAGGCTGTACACCACAAAGCACAGGGCGACAGATGCTCAGCAAATGCCTGTGTAGGAGTGCGACTCACCCCTTACATGGCAGGCGGGGCGGGCAGTGTCCCTGAATTACTCAACAGAGCCATCTCAGCTTTGAACTTTGAGCCAGGCTCTGCAGGAACAGGGCATGGGGGTTGGGACGGGGTGGCACTCACCACCATGAAAAGGAAGTCTGCCGTTCCCCTACCCCCCAAGTGGGAGAACACAGACTGGGAAGCAGCCAAGAAGCCAGAAAGCGGCCCTACACCCACATTCTCCTGAATTTTTACAGCTGGAGAGAAGAGCAAGACACAAGCTGAGCAGCACTCTGGGGCCCTGGGCTTCATGCCTGGAGGAAAGCAGGGCCACCTGCTAGGAACTGAACTGGACACAAAAACAGTCAGTCTTCCCTGAGCCTTGCCTGCCTTCCCACCCACCCAGATGTGGGACAGATGACATCCTTGAGCCCTCCCCACCTCCTGTTCCCATCTTAATAATGGGCAGAAAGATTATCAACATACTATAGCCACCGCCCACTACTGCTTCTGATTCCCACGATAAAGGGGTTTCCCTAGATTCAACTTCCTATATATGGCAGTGGAAGAGTTTCTCTAGACTGGGGAACTTGGGGCGCCTCTAGAATGATCTCAGCTCCATCTTTCTCCCTGGCTCATCTAAGAGGCGAATTTTGCACTCACAATATGCTCCTTCTTCATGCTAGGTTAGTGATCATTAAGGTGTACTTTGGCTCACTCCCATCCCTTTGTCTTCTTTCTCTATGTGTTCAGAACCTGGATAGAGAGAAGAGGGATGCTAGCTTTTCTGAAAGGTTCTTTGGAGATTTCAAACAGACTTTAAGCTCTGTGCAAACCACCTCCATCTAACCTCCCACCTTCTGGCAAAGGATGCTCTTGGCTTCAGGACAATGTTCTCTTGGGAGACAGCAGAAGGCAACACTGTCTCCTCCCCCTCTTTTGGACAGAGTCTCCTTATAAACTCACGATCCCCCTGCTTCTTCCACAAGAGTACACCTAGGCCCACAAGTGCGGACCACCACACCACAGCCTGTTGGCTCGTTTTTTGTTTGGCAAGCCCTTCCCCCACTCTACAAGGAAAACCAAGTTCAGTACTTGGAATAAAAGGAGCCAGTCATGAGGGGAGTGTTTCTGGGGTGACAAGTGTCCTGCCTATACGTTAGTTCTTCCCCTTGCCACCTGCCAGGGCATTGACAATGGGACCTTGACATGACCCACTGTTACCAGCCAGACTGTCAACTCAGGAACACACCCTGGCAACTATCCTAAACCTAAAGTCAGGCCTTGCAGATCCCATCAGATCTGCAGGGAATTCTGAGCCAGCCCTAGCTCTGGGTGACTGCTGGCTAGGTCCCCACTGTCCTCTGTGTGACAGATCTGTGCTCCAGAGTTCCTTCCTGTAAAATGGAAAGACGGGGCTGGCTGGTAGGAAGGATCAGAGGATCAGAGGGCTCCATGCACGTGAGGGGTCATTTTCAGTATCAACTTGCCTGAATAGAGGAACACCTGGCAGACTAATGAAGCCCAGCTCCCAGTCAGTGTGAGGGCGTTTCCAGGGACAATTGGATTGTGATGGGTGTGTGTAATCAATTGTTAAATCCACTGATGGATTCAAAATTTCAACAGACTTGATAATCAGTGGGGGGTGGGGAGTTAGGGAGAGAGGGAGAGAGAAAGAACAAGTGTGTGTGCTTGTTCTGTTTGGAATGTCCCTTCCCCTCCCCACAATACCTTGATGTAGTGAGGATGTGGAACTGTGAGAAGTGGTGCCAGCTTCAGCAGGAGAGCCCAGGGAAAGTGACTTCCAAAGTTCTATCTTGGCCTTGACCCCTTCCTGCCCTTCTGTCTGCTTTCTGGTCTCCTTGAGGTGAGCCATCTCCTTCCCCATCAGGCCGATAGCCACGGAGGCAGCTGACTATGAACTATAACTTAATGAACAAAATAAATGCTTCCTGGACTCGGGGTGGATCTAGGTGGTAAAGCTCTTACCTAGCATGTATGAGGCCCTAGGTTCAATTCTCGGTGCCACAAGTCAAAAACAATTGGTAAAAGAACCTTCCTTTCGGCTGTTCTTGCCAGGCATTTGTCACAGCAGTGCCATGTGACTAACCACTAGCTGGGTTCCTTGGCACACCTCTTGGTGTCACCACTGGAAAGGATGAAAGAGAGAATGAGGACCAGGCCAACCAGGGCGACACAGCTTTGAAATACCAAGCAGAGTGAAATAGTGACAAGGCCAAAGGTGATCGAGGAGAGTGGTTCACGAGGAGCTAGCTACGAGGCATCTCCAGCTTTGCCAACTATAACCATCCGCCTGCATTCTGATAGCTGTCCTGGTAAGAGAGTGCCATACAGTAGGTAGCTTATAAACAATAGGAAGGTTACTTATGTCTGTTTGTTTGGCTCCTGATTCTGCAGGCTTCCTGATTCTGGGAAGGGCCTCTGTGTTGTGGTAAGATCACTGGTGGGCAGACAAGCACAGGGGAGATAGGAAAACCCCATTAAAGTCACTTTTTTTTTTTTTTTTTTTGGAGATAGAATCTTACCCTGGCTGGGCTGATGCTTGCTTCAGATATTATGTAGACCAGGCTGGCCTTGAATTCACCACATAGACTCCGCTGGTGGCTTTGAACTTACAGAGATCTACCCACCTTTGCCTCCTGAGTGCTAAAATTAAAGAAGTCATCAGCCCAAGCCCTACCCCTCCATACCCAAGCCACTCCCTTGATAATCCACTAGGAGGACAGAGCCCTTATCACCTCTTCCAAGTCCTACCTCTCAAAAGGGTTACAGTAGCAACAAACTTCAACAAGCTGAAAATGGGTATGTAGCTGAGGCAGTGAACTTGCCCACAATGAATGAAGTCCTAAGTTTCATTCCCAGCACCACAATCAATCACTCACTCACTCAATCAATCAATCAATAGATAAGAGTAAATAAAATAAACATGAGTTTTGGAAGGGACATTTAAACTGGAACATATCTATACACCTACACACCCACCCTCCCACCTCGGTCTCTCAGTCCAGGCCAGTAAACCTAACCAACATACATTAAAGGGGTTTCATTTTTGTTGATCACCAGGAAGGTCATGGGATCCAGTCATGGTCAATGAGCCTTTCTTTAGGTCTCTTGGGAAAGAAAACCCCTTTGTATTTGAAACCTGAAAGGGTATGTATACTAAAACCAATGCTGTCGTCTTATTACAGTTGCCCAAGACTAAAATTAGTAGACAAGAAAATAAAAATTAGAATTTAAGTTCTGATTAAACATCTGAACCCAGAATCCATCCATGGAAGGTTTGTTTTGTTTTGAATAGAACCTGGGAATCTCACAAACACTAAGTAATCCATCAAAATGTCCTTTTCTCCTCTCTCTCTCTCTCTCTCTCTCTCTTGCCTTTCTAGCCTTCCTTCTTAGGCAGGGTCTTTCTACATAGCACTGGATGTCCTGGAACTCACTGTGTAGACCAGGCTAGCTTCTTCTGCCTCTTAAGTCCTGGGATTAAAGGCGTGCGCCACCATGCCTGCCTCTATGGGCCTTCTTAAAATGAGCTCCCTGCTAACACATTTTGCTCAAAGACATTTTGTGTTGAATTTTCTATCACTTGCTACCAAAAGAATCCTGTTGGTTACCATCTTAACCCTTTATTTTTTATTATATTTTGGGGAGTTCAAGAACAATTTTATTAGCACAAAAAACCCTGAGGGCAGGCCAGCCATGAATCCCAGTAGCTGCCCAGAGGAGGAGTGTGGAAAAGAAAAGGGAAAAGCTCTATGCCTTGGAGCTGAGAACACATGGCAGGCAAGCACACACATGTCGGGGAGGGAGGGTTTAGAGAAAGAGTAAGGAAGCCTGAAATGCTGGGAGAACCCAATGTGTTCAGAAAAGCATGCTTTTCTGGAATGCAGGCAGACTTACATAGCTGCAGTTGGGGCCTGGGGAGAAATTGTTGAGGCTTCTTTTTTTAAAAAAAGGAAAGGGGTTTTGGGGAGGGTAAAGAAGGCAGGAGGCAATATGAGGAGAGACAACTAACACGAAAGGCCATTTGAGAATCCCAGTGGAGGGCTGGAGAGATGGCTCAGCAGGTAAGAGCACTGACTGCTCTTCTCAAGGTCCTGAGTTCAAATCCCAGCAACCACATGGTGGCTCACAACCGTCCGTAATGAGATCTGATGCCCTCTTCTGGTGTGTCTGAAGACAGCTACAGTGTACTTAGATATAATAATAAATACATCTTTAAAAAAAAAAAAAAAAAGGAAGGAAAGAAAAGGAAAATCCTAGTGGAAACTTTTGGAAAGCTTCTTAAAATATATACATACATGAAAGTATTTCAGTGGAGTCACCATATAATGTTTGAGAGAATGCCCCAACAAGACGTCTTACCCACCCAGGTAAAACCTTCAGTGCCAGGTCTGGGGTTACGGAGTCATTGGCCAAAGGGGTTCCATAAACTTCCCTCTAAAACATTGTAGCCTATTGATAAGGCTATTGGTCACTCTCTGTAATCTGATGGTAATCTCTCTGCTGCTGAAGACATAATTTGTGTCATAGAACATTGGGAAATTGAGCCGGTGTCCAACTAGAAGCTTCACTGTCGCTCACTGTGGCAGGAAGAGGGAAGAACGTAATTATAGCTATCACCAGCTACAAACCCTGTGACCTGTAACAGCAACTGGCTTGAAAGATGCAATGATGCAGTGGTGTATGAAGGCTGTGATTGGGCTCAAGGTCCACTCCATGTCATGGAACCCCTACCTGACAATGCTGACGTGGCCAAAAGCCACTAGATAGATTATAGGTTCAGGGGAAAATTTACTATTATTATTCTGTTAAAGAAACATAGCGGGCTGGCGAGATGGCTCAGTGGATTAAGAGCACTGACTGGGTCCAGAGTTCAAATCCCAGCAACTACATGATGGCTCACAAACACCTGTAATGAGATCTGAC
>JADRCD010225910.1:0-48442 GCA_019843815.1 Montemys delectorum
AGTTTTTGTTTGTTTGTTTTATACTTAGTAGAGCTTAAAATCTTGGCTCTTACTGTGGTACAAGCCCAAAATAAGAACAATTTTTAGATATTGTATTTCATTGTAATAAGACTGTACTTCAAGGACCCTCACATCACCAAAGGATTTTACCTACATCGTAACTAAGCTGAGAGTTGACAGCTCTGCTGTGCCAAGTAATGAATTGTAGGCATAATTTTTGGATACAGACTTCCTGCTATGGTCAAAACTATTTGACTTGAATGAGTGACTTAATTCTCAGCCCACAGAGAACAGGTTACATTAATTTAAGAAATGGTGTGTGTATTAAGATGGTCTATCCATAAAGTCATTAACCAATTGTTTCAATGAACAATGGTTCTGCTTGGAGAGTGGCACAGACATTAGGTGAGGGTAAGAATCTGGTTCATTGGCTGTGATAATTTGGAGAAGCATTCATCTCAGAGAAAGAGTAACTTGTAAAATCCTCTTCTTCAAACTTGATACAATAGTTACAAATGTCAAGCAAAGCATTCATTCTCACTCTTTGTTATTCTCTTACAAGCCACCTCCCAAGTTAATTGTCTATGTTTCTTTTGAGTATATAAATACTTTTGAAATATGTAAGCTGTCCTGAAACCATAGTATAGTGTAAAAACATGAAACAAACAATTCTACTAATAGAGAGGCTGAGATAGGAGAAGCAAGATTTCAAGACCCTTATGTTGTACACAGCAAGACATGTCAAGAACACACAAGCTGAAAGTGTATATAGATTGTACAATATTAGACCTATTTCTCCAATAACCTAATTAGAGAGACCTTTGGATGACAATCAACAAATTTCTAATTCTTCATATTTTTGAATTTTAATCGATTAGGGTATGTTGGTAATATTAATTTTCATATTTAGAAAAAATAATTGTTACTTCCTGTTGCTTTTGTTGTAAGAGGTGGAATTATGTTTGTGTGAATTTGTTGAAAGATTACTTTCTTGCTTCTTCTAGGGTGTAGTTTTGCTCCTTATGTTGATGTTTTCTATCTATTATCCCTTGTAGGGCTGGATTTGTGGAAAGATATTGTGTAACTTTTGTTTTATCCTGGAATATCTTGTTTTCTCCATCTATGGTAATTGAGAGTTTTGCAGGGTATTGTAGCCTGGGCTGGGATTTGTGTTCTTGTAGGGTCTGTATGACATCTCCCCAGGATCTTCTAGCTTTCATAGTCTCTGGTGAAAAGTCTGGTGTAATTCTGATAGGCCTGCCTTTATGTTACTTGACCTTTTTCCCTTACTGCTCTTAAAATTCTTTCTTTGTTTACTGCATTTGGTGTTTTGATTATGTGATGGGAGGAATTTCTTTTCTGGTCCAGTCTATTTGGAGTTCTGTAGGCTTCTTGTATGTTCATGGCCATCTCTTTCTTTAGGTAAGGGAAGTTTTCTTCTACAATTTTGTTAAAGATATTTACTGGCCCATTACATTGGGAGTCTTCACTCTCTTCTATACCTACTATCCTTAGGTTTAGTCTTCTCATTGCGTCCTGGATTTCCTGGATGTTCTAGGTTAGGAGCTTTTTGCTTTTTGCATTTTCTTTGACTGCTGTGTCAATGTTTTCTGTCCCTGAGATTCTCTCTTCTATCTTTTGTATTCTGTTGGTGATGCTTGTATCTATGTCTCCTCATCTCTTTCCTAGGTTTTCTATCTCCAGGGTTGTCTCTCTTTCTGATTTCTTTATTGCTTCTATTTCCATTCTTAGATTCTGAATGGATTTTCTCATTTCCTTCATCTGTTTAATTGTGTTTTCCTATAGTTTTTTAAGGGATTTTTGTGTTTCTTCTTGAAGGGCTTCTAGTTGTTGACCTGTGTTCTCCTGTATTTCTTTGAGGGAGTTATTTATGTCTTTCTTAAAGTCCTGAATCATCATCATGAGAAGTGATTTTATATCTGAATCTTGCTTTCCCAATGTGATGGTGTGTCAGGACTTGCTATGGTAGGAGTATTAGGTTCCGATGATGCCAAGGAACCTTGGTTTGTGTTGCTTATATTCTTATGCTTGTTCCGCACCATCTAGTTATCTGTGGTGCTACCTGCCCTTGCTAATTCTGACTGGAGCCTGTCCTTCCTGTGATCCTGGTTGTTTCAGAACTCCTCAGAGTCAAGGTGTTTCTGTGATCCTATGATTCTCGGATCCTGTGATCCTAGGCTTGTTAGAGCACCTGGGAGTGGAGCTTCCTCTGGGTGTTTTGGGACTGGCTGTGGAGCTTGTGACCAGGTCTGCTCAGGGCACCAGCCCAGAGGGATCAGAAGGAACTGGAGCCCTCTCCTGTATTTCTTTAAGGGAGTTATTCATGTCCTTCTCAAATTCCTCTAGCACCATCGTGAGATATGATTTTAGATCCACATCTTGTTTTTCTGGTGTTTTGGGATATCCAGGACTTACTGTGGAGGGAGTACTAGGTTCTGATGAAGCCAAGTAGTCTTGGTTTCTGTTGGTAAGATTCTTGCGTTTACCTTTCACCATCTGTTGATCTCTGGAGTTAGATGTTCTTGATGTCTCTGGAGCTTATTCCTCCTGTGGGTCTGTAAGGCTGTGTCGGCACTTCTAGGAGATCAACTCTCCTCTGCGCAGTGCACAGAGGGCTATGGATCAGTTGTCCCTCCTGAGTCTTGGGGTCAGAGCACACCCTGAAGACAGGCTCTCTGCTTGCAGGAAAGGTACAGTGAGGACTGTGGATCTGCTGTCCTTCCTAGGTGTAGATGGAGGTAGAAAGGATCCTATCCCATCTTCCCTGACACTTCTAAGGCCTGTGCCTACCAGATAGTCCTGCTTTAGAAAGTCACCCAAGTGAAAATGGTCATCTCTCCTCTGTCCCTGGATCAAAGCACTCCCTGTAGGCAAGCTCTCAGCTTGTGGGGAAGGGGCAGAGACATTCTGTCATTCTTTAAATCATCCCATGTGTAAACTCCTCTGGAAAGATAGTGATAAACTGAGTTTTTCAAACAGAAGGATAGTGGGTCAGTGACATATCCTGCCCTGCCTGGAAGACAAGCTAGTGCAACAGTGGCACAAAGCTTATGGGAGTAACCAACCAATATCTGGATTGATTCAAGGACCATTCCACAAGACAGAACACATATCTGACACTGTTGTGGCAATCAAGAACCTGGGACTAAATATCCCAGGGATCCGAGGTAAAACCAAACATTATTGTTCTTAAAAACAAAAATTACAGCAATAAAATGATCCCTCATGCCATTAGACTGTATTCAGTACCTTGTTCAGTCATCCTCAGAGATGATTCCTCCTGCAGCAAATGAGAATGAATAGAGACCCATAGGCAGACATTATGCAGAGAGTGAGAGACCTTGAAACACTTGTCCCTAAATGAGATGTCTCTATTAAACCCCTCCTGTCAGGGTTCAGGAAACCCCACTCCAGAAGAAAGAAGCAGAAAGAGTGTAAGAGCCAGAAGGGTTAGAGGACACCAAGAAGAAAGGCCTTTTAAATCAACATGGAAAATGTGCATACAGATTCACAGAAACGGAAGTAGCAAGCACTGGGCCTGCATGGGTATGTAACTGATCTTCTATGTATACACTGCGACTTCCAGTTTAGTGTTTTTATGGGATTTCTAGGTGCGTGAACAAATAGGTCTCTGATTTAAATGCCTTCTCTTGGGCTCTTATTCTTCTGTTTTGTCCAGCTCCAATATGTTAGAGTTTATTACTATCCCTTAGAAGCCTGACTGTGTTCTACTTAGAGAAAGAAAGGGAGTAGATTTGGATGAAAGTGGAAGTGAAGAAGAAGTAGGAGGAACAAAAGAAAGAGAAACCATAATCAAGATACATGATAAAAAAAACTATTCTCAGTGAAAGGGAAAAACTTTTTTCTATCATGCACATACTACTTTATATATCATATGCAGAAAACACCCTTACTGAAGTTCTACAAAATGCTAACCTCCATAAAATTGTTTTTTTGCATTCTCTTAAAAAATAAATAAAAATTCAGGATTTGGTAATAGTAAGTTGCCTCTTATTGTGCAATAGGGTCCCCATTAAATAAGCATTCAACCCTGTAAGCCCACAAATATCTCCCTCTTTGATCTCATTTCTTATAAAAACAAGACACTGCTTGCTGCTGTTGTTGCTGTTCCATGAAAATTTAGACACTTGCTATATTTGCTGCTTTGTTATAGTCTGAAAATGATGTATCCCCCAGATACTCAGATGGTGCATGCTTGATAGTATTCTTTAGTGGGATTGTGAAACTTTAGGAGATGGGGCCTAGAGGAAAGTAGGTCAATTGGAGCTTGTCCTTGGAGCTGTGTCTTGTCTCTGTTCCTGTCTGCCAAGAGGAGAATGGTTTCTGACACATGCTTCCAGTACCTTGATATTTCATTACCACAGGACCATAATTAATAGAAGCAAAGACTTCACACTGAAACCTCTGACACCTTGAGGCAAATGAATCCTTCCTACCTTACACTGTCTGTGTCAACATCTGTCACAGTGATAAAAGGCCTTCCTGATACAGTGGTACCCAGAAACCTATCTGTAGAAAGACACAAGAAACAGCATCAGGAGCTGGATGCAGCATCTCTAACAGAGTATATTTTATTTCTCTACCAGCTTGCTATTCTCTGAATAAAAGACCTAAAAATAATTATCCTGATGAAGTTTTATACCACTTAATGTGTTAGATTAGCTTAGTCTGTGCTACCCCCCCAAAAATTAGCTAAAGTCCACATTATATGAAAAGTAGAACTGATTGAAACCATTTTATAACAAGAAAAACTAGTAGATCTTCTCATGTTAGGTACATAACTAATACTTTCCAGTAATACTATAAAAGAGACATCAAATGTTCTGTCCTTGCATTCTGATGAAGGAAATTCATCTAAGTAAAAAGAAAAAGTTTTTTTCTTTTTTGGTATAGAGAGATTGTATTAGTTAGAATTCTCCAAAGAAATAAAACCAGTAGAACATAAATATTTTAAAAAGGCTTTTCTTAGATCAGCCTGCAAGATATCAGAGGCCAAAAGCTTCCCCCCCCCCACACACACACACCTCCACACCTGAAGCTAGTTAACACAGTGGTAATGTCCCTTGTGCTTAAATCTAATTTTAAAAGTACTAGAACCCTGGCATTTTATTTCAGTTGTTATTGTCTACACAATTCTTCAGCATCATAACATTATCTCTTAGGCCACTTGCTGTTGTAATCACATGACAGGCACTACTAAATCCAACATAAAGAATGAGGAACTTGAAACTCAAGAGTAATTTACTTGAGGGGTGGGAAGGATTGTAGGGGCTAGAGAGGTCAAGGACATCAATAGAAAGCCCACAGAATCAACTAAACAAGAGTCCTAGGGGCCCACAGAGATTGAAGTGGCAACCACAGAACCTAAATGGCTCTATGCAGGTCTCCTGCATGCCTGCTGAGGTTGTTTAGCTTGGGGTTTGTGTAGGACTAACAGTAGGAATGAGAGTATCTATGGCTCCTTTGCCTGCTCTCGTGACCAATTTCCTCCTACTGGGTTGCCTCATCCAGACTTGATATGAGGATTCGTGCCTAGTCTTAGTGTGTCTTGTTATGTTGTGTTCCATAAATATACCTGGGAGGCCTGCTTTTTTTTAATTTTTTTTTTATTTTTTAGGGAAATGGAGGACTAGTAGATCTGAGGGAATAGGGTGGCATGTCTGAGGGATTGAGAGGTGTGGAAGGAAAGTAGGCTGCTCTCAGATATATTACTTTGCATTTTATAATGACAGTTAAATCAGTTAATTCAAATCTGTTGAAATGGCTATATTGATTTTTAAAAAATCCATATAAGCAATATGTTAATCTAATTCCAGTAAATTGAGATTTAATTGCCTGTAGGTACATCTTAAATAATGTATAAAGTAGACTTTCTACTCAATTTTTTTATACAAAAATTAAGCATATTCTTTTGTTGCTGGTCTTACAAATTGAGTTTTGGTAAGCAAAATAATTTGGCCTGAAGATATTTAGATATCTATACACTCATATACTATATCACACACATATAGACATATATATCTTATGAAAGTGCGAAAAGTTGCTAGTATTTATTGAAAGTGTACTACTTGAAAGGTCCTATGCTGTACGCACTGTATCTTATTTGTACTAAAGGGGAGAGGAGAAGAAAGAAAAGCAATCAATTTCCACTTATAGCCGAGATATGAGATGTATTGACTTGATTTTGACAGTCTGATTATTAAATGGAACTTGAGTAACTCTGAGGACAAATACCTGACACAAAGTCTTATAATTTACAGCTCTGCCATTACCCTCGCTTTCCTTTCTGTGTCTTCTCTCTTTGAAAGGGTTCTTATGAATATAGCCAGACAAAATAGACAGACACCATTGTGAAGCCAGGCATCAGTAAAAAGGGTAAACTGTTGCTTAAAGACTGAATTTTTGCTAAAAGCTCACATATGTCATTCTACTATGGTCACTTCTGCCAAACTCAGCCACAGGTGACCAGCCAGAACACCTTTGGAAGAAATAAGCCTGGGGCACAGAAGCAAAACATTCTATGCTACAAGACGTGCTCCCAGCCAAGTCTCTAACGTGAGCTCTGTATATCAAATCAGTAAACTCACCATGACAGGCATGTTTGCTGTCACTTGAGAGCCAGCCAAGACTCCATCATTCTTGCCCAACAGAATGCTTCTGACAAGGTCACCAGCAAAGTCACCTTTAGTGACTGGGTGCAGATGGTTGCTGTGTAAGGGCTTGTGCACACAGATGCAGGAGACAGGTGCACATAGAACAATCCTAGAGTTGAGCGCTGCATGGTTATAGACAGAATGATCTTTTGCAGACATCCTGTGAGTCATCACTTTATTGCTCACGGAAGGCAGTTTACTATCTACAGAATACAGAATGTGCTTGCAGTGGACAGAAGTCCCTCTCTAATGTCCCCCTGCTTACTCTGAGTGCTCTGTCTCAGAACTTCAAACTAATATCAACACAACTGTGCTTGAAATTAACACTGGCAACAAATATAAGTAAGTAAGTAAGTAAGTAAGTAAGTAAGTAAGTAAATAGCAAATTTGCTTTCATGTAGAGTTACCTGACATCTCTGCAGGCAAAGGAATAGATTTGCTAGTAATTAAGTTGTGAGTAATTGTATCTCCAGACTATGAGTAGTATTTATTCATTGTAATGAGCAATGCCTTAAGCTCTCTAGGTAACAGTAATCACTTGATTTCTGTCTCTATACATGCCACGAACTGGAAAGGAGAAACATGACAATGTTTCATGACACATCTAGAGCACTCCCAGGAAATGCTTGGATATAGAAAAAAAAATGTCAACTTTGAAAGTCCATTTTATGGAAGAAAAATGGTCTTTTTGTATCTATCCATTCTTCTAGCTCACTAACTTCTGCTACTCATAGGAATCCTGAAAATGGGATCTATTTATCTGCAAACAGATATAAAAGCACCTGGACCTAAATAGCTGTTTCTCCTCTTATTCCTTGAGCCTGGCTTCCCTAAAAGCAAGGTAGAAAGGCAGTGATTGCTTATAAACCCATTGCTGTATGAGAGTATGTGGTAAGGGAGTTGCAATGGCTTTTCATGCGCAATTTATGTATTCAACAGCTTCACTGAGGACTAATTTACATGCCACTAAACTCATCCATTGTAAATATATGTCAATGATTTTCAGAAAATTTACAGAGTTGAACATTATTGATAAAAAGCTAGTTTGTGACCTTTAATTACCCTATCTTACCCACTGTTCTATTGTGATTTAAAAAAAAATTACCAAGACAACCTATTAAAGAAAGTATTTAACTTTGTGGTTCCCTTGCTGTTTTGTAGGGTTAGTCCTTCTAACATGACCATCATGGCATGTATGGGAAGCATGGCAGCAGGCAAGCAGCCATGTTGCTGAAGCAGTAGCTGATCCATAAGCAGCAGGGAGAAAGAGAGTGAGAATGGCTTTGGAAACCTCAAAGCCCACCACCCCCAGTGACACACCTCCTCCAACAAGGCCATACCTCCTCCAACAAGGCCACACCTCCTCCAACAAGGCCACACCTCCTCCAACAAGGCCACACCTCCAACAACAAGGTCCCACCTCCTCCAACAAGGCCATACTTCCTCCAACAAGGCCACACCTCCTAATCCTTCCTCACTTATTCTACCAACTGGGAACCAAATATTCAAATATATGAGCCTATGGGAGCCATTCTTACGCAAACTACTACATATCCCAAATGGCCTTTCCATTTTACACTAATCCCATGCAAACTCTTCTGCATTTTCTGCAAAGAGAATTACTTTTCCTGACAAAGTCATCTAAATGGAAATGTAGGCTCTTGCATCTTACCTAATGTAAGGGTGTTAAGGTTTATTCACATTGCAGTAAGTAAAAACAGCTCTATACTTTTTATTCAGTGAATAGCACTCCACTGTATGTATGTATGTATGTATGTATGTATGTATGTATGTATGTATGCATGTATGTATGTACTTTATCTAGATGTTAGAAATAAACATGGGGTCATGAAGACAGATACCACTATTCCAAATGAAGTGTTTTGACAAGGAAAACTTTATTCTTAATCAAGAGGGTGTACTCAGAAGACCAAATACGCACTGGAACAGGAAGGGTATTGATTTTTCATTCTAAGGGAGGTAGTGACTGTATCTTTTCTCCATTGTCTGGGGTCTGACCTCACAATCTTATTCAGTTGGCTCATTTGAAAAGAACTGGTACATAGGAAATGGAGGGAGGGAGTCAGTGTTCCAAAAGGGAAAATGTCACTGGTCCAGGCCACCACATTTCTATAACAGAGCAGTAGGACATGGAATAAACAAAAGTTTCACTTGGTGGGGAGGATTAAAACACTTGAAATTCTTATGAGTTACGGAGAGAAAAATATCTGAATTCCGTGATCCAAACACAAGTTTTATAATCTGTGATAGGAAAAGCTCATATTTAATATTTATTACACTACTCACCAGCTCTTATTCAGATTTTTATAATTTGAAGCAACTATAAATACCTGAACCATTAGTGTACACACACACACACACACACACACACACACACACACACACAGAGTCATTAATGAGCTGCATGAAATTTTTAAGAAATACGACAAAACGTTTTCCAATGTAGCTGCCCAGTTTTAGCCGACCAACAGCAATAAAGGCCAATTTCACATTTGTAACATCATCTCCAATTCTTAGTCTAACCAGTTGAAATTACACATGTTGCTTAACTTAGGACAGGGTTAGACTCCCAATCAACCTAGTACAAGGTGAAGCTATCTCATGTTGAAAATACATTTTAAAAGAAAGAAAGAATTTAGCACAGTTGAACATCAGGACTTAACTACACACTCATCTAAGGAGAACTGTTTCTTCCCCTGAGATCCTAGGTGATTCAGCTGTGATCCCACTCAGTGCTGTCCAAAGTCACACATGTGTCCCTATCCCAGAAGAGACTAAAATTCAAGATTCAACGTACAGGTAAGTTTACTTATTTTATTTTGAGAATGGCCTTTTACTGTATCCCAGGCTGGACCAGAACTCATTATGTATCCACATCAGCCTCGATATGCCTGCCTCTGCTCCTCAAGTGATGCTACTTTAAGCATGAGCCAGCCTTTGAAGTTTTCCCTAAAAGCACACTGCCCTTGTTTGATTGCAAAACAGTTAAATTGCTCTAGGGAGTTGTAGGAGACACTCCATGGGTAGGCCTTATAATGATACTTCTGAAATGATACTACTCTGTGAAACACCCAATGGAGAGCCTGCAAAAGACACACTACACAGTGAAAAATACATTACAGTCTGTCTGACAAGAAACTGGTTCTAGACTATTCAGAAAACTCTTTATGGGCAATATCAAAAAAGAAAAAATATTCCCAGTCCAGTAGCATAGGAGGCCTGGGCAGGGAACAAGTGTTAGGTGACCCCTGTCCCATATCACGCAAGCACAGGCAAATAAACCCACAATCCCTGCTGGTGGTACACTGCATATGCAGGGCCTAGCATTCCTGAGACCATGCTTAGGACAATCTAGACAACTTAAGCACCAGAAAGCACGGAGGTAAACAAGCAGGGGGGTGGAGGAATGGAAGAAAAAGAGAAACAGAAGGATGTCTGCACAATGAACAGAGGCAGAACTGGAGACCTCAAGGTAGTAAGGAACAGCCTGATATAAGTAGCTAACGATGCCACCTACAATGACAGTGGGGTCCTGGCCTGTGTTGCCACTGAAGACCATGTCTAGGTCTGTGGCCCTGGAGCAGCAAGGCTATAACCACCAAAGACTAGGCAGAAGTCCATGGTCTGAGCTGCTGCCTGGGGCACGTTGATGTTTGAGAGCTGTGTAAAGCTGGCCCCACACCAGTCCTGAGCATCCTAGGAGAGCTAGCTTCAAGGTCATGAGATCAAGAAAGCTAACCCTGCCCTTTCCCTGCTGCAGCACATGGGAGAGCAGGCTAATCAGCTCAGATACTACCCAAGCCCAGATCCAGGGCTGAGAGTTGGCCCACCCCAATACTACCACATCTGTGATCTGGTGAAGTATGTGAAAAGGTCAGTCCTGCAGATCCAAGACCACAGGCCCTTCATTATACAGAGCAGCAACAGAATATCTGAGAGGAGTCCGAGGAAGGATCCAGTATTGAGAATGTAGAAGCCAGAGGCCTAGAACCAGATCAATGACTCATTGCAGTGAACATGTGCAAATAAAGAAGTGTGGAGAAAAGAGTGCCCTGTGGGACACACTGTGACACTACAGCTTCCACAGTAGTTTTTTTTTTTCCTTCTTCTGGGAGTAGGGGAAGGTTGAAAGAGCAGAGAGAAGGTACAAACAGATGCAGAGAAGAATAGGATTGTGGTAAGTGATGTAAAATTCTCAAAAAAAGCAATGAGGAGTTAAATAAGAAAAAGGAAAACTGGCCATTAAAAATGTGCAAATGAATCAGGTATGTGCTTGTTTTTAATGTCTGAATATGGGAGACTGAGGCAGGAGGATTAATTTTTAAGGTCCACCTAGATGATGTAGTAAAACTTTGTTTCAAATAAGTAAATAAAATAGGCAAATTATATGAACATGAATTTCATCAAAAGACAATGTTCCAGTGGTAAGCCAGCATGTAAAAAGATTTCAAAGACTTTGGGAATTAGAGGAAAACAAATTAAAATCCAAGAAGATGTCATTACACTGCTTTCAGAATAGCCAAAACAAAATGATGTACCAAATATTGACAAGGATTTAGAGAGTTTGGACCATGCACATAATGCTGATGAAGTTGTAACTTGTATTGTCATTTAGAAAAATAATTTGGAAGTTCCTAAATGAAAATATTTAATTAACAGGTAATCTAGAAACTTCTCTTTGGACAAATTGATCCCAGAGAAATGAAATGAAAACATGTATCTTTATAAAAACCTACATACAAATGTACTTATCAGGTTTTTGTTTCTTTTGAAATCATAAATTAGAAGTAATTAAAATGTTTCTAACAGATGACGGATTGAATAAACTCTTAGCACATCTGTATCACTGAACAATATTCAACAATACAACAGTTCTATGGTTTGGGCTAATCCAATGCACTGCTCACTACCTGACTGCCTGGCAGGCTCCCAGTCACACATTCCAGGTGGCCCACTAGGCGAATGTTTAAGTCTATGGTAAAACTGGTGGAGGAGTGTCTTAGTCAGGGTTCCTATTGCTGTGTCAAAACACTATGACCAAAGCAACTTGGGAAGAAAAGTTTTACTTGGCTGATATTTATATATTACTGCTCATTATTGAAGGAAATCAGGGCAGGAACTCAGAAAGAGCGGGAACCTGCAGACAGAAGGCCATGTTTGGGGTGGGAGTATGGCTTACTGTCTCACTCAGCCTGCTTTCTTATAAAACCCAGGACAATCAGCCCAAGGATGGCAGTTCACACTTGGGCTGGGCCCTCCCCTGATGATTCATCCTATTATGCCAGCCCCAAACTCTAGTAGTCATTACATGGGAAACCACCACTGAAACCAGCAAGAGAATTAAGTGGGTAAAAAGTTTAGGAACATGAACAGTTACTTCTGACTCAAACTTCACTCACTGACAGAATATATGACATAAAAGAATGAATCTCAGGTACTAAAAACAGGACAGAAGAAATGGATACCTCCATCAAGAAAATGTTAAGTATATATAAAAAGAAAATCCTAACATAAAACATACAGGAAATCTGGAACACTAAGAAAAGATCAAATAAGAGGAATAGAGGAAGGAGAGAAAGCACATATGAAAAACCACAGAAAATATTTTCCAAAACACCGTAGAAGAAAATTTTGCTAACCTAAAGAAGGCACCTATCAAGGTGCAAGAAATGTTTAGAATACCAAACACATTTAGCCAGAAAATAAATTCCACTTGGCATACACTAATTAAAATATTAAATATACAGGGAAAAAGGGAAAATACTAAAAATACAAGGGAATAATACCAAGCAAAATAGAAAGGCAGACCTATTAAAATAACATCTGACTTCTTAATGGAGACTCTAAAATCTAGAAAAGCCTGGACAAATGTGGTTCAGACTGTAAAAGACCAGAGATTCCAGCCCAGACTACTATAGCAATCAGAACTTTCCATTACAAAAGTAGAAAATAAGACACTCCATGATAAATTTAAATTTGAGCAATATCAATATATAAACCAGTCCTATAGAAGGCACTAGAAGGAAAATACTAACCTAAAGAAGTTAGCCATACTCCAAAAAAATACAGGGAATAAGAATCCCAGACCCGGGCCAATAAGTGGGAGAGGGTGGGGTGACAGGCATTGAGAGGGGAGAGGCAAAAGGGGTTTGTTCTTGTTTTTGTTTGTTTATTTGTTTGTTTTGGAGGGGAAAATGGGAAAGGGAAAATGTACATGCAAATAAAGAAAATACCTAATTAAAAAAAAAAAAAAAAAAAAGAATCCCAGACCAGCAAAAGAGAAGTGTAGCATGAAATATTAAAAAACAATCCATACTACCACAAACAAGGCACCAGCAGACAGGATAGCCTGTTCTCAGCCTGGCAGACTCTGACCTGGAGCTCTGAAATGGTTCCACAAGCAAGGCACCAGTGAACAGGCTGTTCTGTTCTCAGCCTGGCAGACTCTCTCACCTGGAGCTCTGAAATATTTCCACCTGGCTCACTAAGTTCCCATGGTGGGTTGCCTGCCATGCCAGCCCCATGCTTCCAAATTACCATGGCTAGTTGGGGTGAATTTCTTGCAAACTCGTGCATTGAGGTCATATCTTTCTCTCTGGAAGCCAGTGGAGTCACTGTGAGCAGGAAAACACCACACAAAACT
Organism: Montemys delectorum; assembly: GCA_019843815.1. Classification (NCBI taxonomy): domain Eukaryota; kingdom Metazoa; phylum Chordata; class Mammalia; order Rodentia; family Muridae; genus Montemys; species Montemys delectorum. The sequence continues at coordinate 13,360 of JADRCD010225910.1, forward strand.
TAGTTTAGAATCAACAGGTAACAAAGTCGTCGGGCACAGCAACTAGCACCCTAATTTGTAAGCTATTCTAAGTTACAAATCCTCCAGTAGTAGATCCACCACCTGAACCAGGGGCCTCCCCTACCTACATTTTGTCTTCCATCAACTCTCCCATCCAAAAAGCAAGACTCCTTCCTTCCTGCTTCCCCTCTTCCCCTCTCTGACCTGGAAGTCCTGCCTACTCCCCCAGTGACTGATTACTTGAAATCTTTATTCATTAGGGGAAGGTTCACTTGAAGCCACCTGAGTATGCAATTCACTCTTCATCCCAGGCTGCCCCTCTTGGGGAAGCAAAATTAGCATCAAAATACAAACAGCACCAGGGTAATCCACAACAGAGAAGAAACACAACACACACACATCATAACCACCACTACTACCACCACTACAACAACCAGCCAACCAAATAAAATAACAGGAATCAATAAACAGTGCTCACTGGTATTTATTATCAATGGTCTCAATTCCTCAATAAAAAGACACAGACTATCATATGGGGTTGCAAAACACAATCTATCTTTCTGCTACATCCAAGAAACACACCTTAACATCAAGGGTAGACATCATCTCATTGTAAAAGGATGAAAAAAATATTCTAAGCAAACAGACCTATGAAACAAGCAGAGGTATCTGATAAAATAGTATCTGATAAAATACTAATCAGAAGATATTGAAAAGGACACTACATATTCGTCAAATGAAAAATAAAATCTATGTAGAGGACTTTGTAATTTGTAATGTGCCAAATACAAGAGCACCCAGATTTGTAAAAGAAACATTACTACAGCCTAAATGACATGTTGACCCTCACAGAGTAGGAGACTTTGATATGCTAATCTTGCAAATAGACAGGTCATTCAGATAAAAACTGAACAGAGAGTTCCTGGAATTAATGGGCATTACAAACTAACAGATATTCACAGAAAAATTCACCCAAAAAAACATACTCTCTACTGAGTATTAAATGGATCAAGGCATTTATCCATTTATATAGAAAGAAACTGAAGACTTTCTAGAATTCAATAAAAAATGAATGCACAACACAGGCAAACTTATGGTACACAATAAAAGCAGTGCTAAGGGGAAAGTTCTTATCACTAAGTGCCTTCACAAAGAAATTAGATCTCATACTAGCAACAGCAAAACAAAAAGCTCTAGAACAACAACAACAACAAAGCAAGCACACCAAGATTATGTAACCTCCCTGTGAGAGGGCAGATTCTTCAGATCCCGCCTGCTTCAGATAACCACACCTCTCTGCCCACCTCCTGCTCATTGCCACACCTCTCTGTCCAAGTTCCAGTTATGCCAAAAGTCCCACCTTCATAGACTGAAGAAGAAATTGCTGATTGATCCAGGTTGCTGACAAACTTGTGGGAGGGGTTTTGCCTTATTTATCCTACCTGTTTGATTGTAACAAGAGAATTGAATCAAAGATAGCTGAGTAATCACATATCCATGTCGGCTAATTTTTTAAGAATTCTTCCACGTGGTTAAAGGTAACATAAAATGGCTTGCCAGGTCCCTTATCCCTTTCCAGAAAACCCATTGGTAATCGTGGCAGCTGGACTGCTATAGATGGCGCCCAACGTGGGGCTGGATTGAAGAAGGAAAGGATTGGTGCTATTTATACAGAGATCTCTATAAACATAAATAAATATAAAGGTAATGATGGCCAGGGTGCCGGGTTGGATGGCCAGAGGGCTGGGATGGATGGCTGGATCGCCGGGATATGGTAAGACAGCAAAATTGCCAGGATTATATACCCAGGACCAGGATAGAATGACAAGGTCGCCATGGACGTAGTCACTTCTCACGGTAAGTGATTGGGCTGCGGAGTTATGGAAGGCTGACTACTCCGGGAAATGGAGACAGCCTTTTCCCCTAGAAGCTCTGGGTTTGGAGAGCTAACGGGGACCTCCCAAAAGGTGGAGGTGCTGTGCGGGTAGAAGCGGGCCATGCACAGGCTGTTGCTCCCCATGGCTTTTTCAGGAGAATTCCCTGATTTTTAATCTATGTTGTCTTGTTTTCATGGATTTATGTGTCTGTCTTGACGAGTGAGTGCAGATGTCTTATGTCTTTGTCTTGTGGTTACATGTGGCCAATATGGCGGCAGAGGCCCCGCCCGCTCTCGCTGGCAGGCCGGCTTGGGGTAGTGCAGCGCTCTGCTGGTTGATCCTGGCCAGTCACACCGCCTGGCTTTTTTGGCTCTCGTGCACTTTCCCACGGGGCTCCATGAGTCCGTGTGGGCTCTTGGGGGAGCTGGCCTGGCTTTCAGGATGCTGGCTTAGCCTCTGGGGTCTCTGCAGTGAGACAGCGCACTGGCAACTAGAGGTACTCTTGTTCCATCCCCTTCCTCTACCTAGCGCCGCTGCTTACATGTCCCATTCTCCACCCACAGGCAGACATGGCAGCACCTGAGCCAAACGCAGGCCTGAAGCGGGCCTGAAACAGAGCGTAAGCTTGCACACGTCTCAGTCCACCAGCACGGCCCTGCGGAGCTCAAAGACATTAGTGTGGTCGAACGCTATGGCAGAGCAGTGTCTCAGAGACCTGGCGAACTCCACCAGCAGTTTCCCTGCCATGGCTGCCTGTGTGCATGTGGTTTCGAAACCACTCAGCACCATCTAGTGGTATGATAATAAATTACAAGCTAGGAACTCTCACAGCTGCTAAATTTCTCTTTCTCCTATACATTGTAAAATTGACATAGACAAAAAATAAAAAATGCTCAGATGTTTTTAATGACCTCAAAAAAGAGGAAAGATTTATTTTTCTTCCTGCAGATTGCAAGATACCCCGATAAACAGTTTCATAAAGATGTTCTGGAAACAGGTAAAAAGATGGCTAATTGAAAGCTATTTTAAGGTGGGTGCACACGCCTTTATTCCCAGTGTTTGAGGGACAGAAACAAGCAGATTTCTAATTCTAACTATTGACATGAGAAATATAAAATTCAAAACAAAAAAATAAAAAGAAGCAAAAAGCTAATCTAATTGCCCAGCTAAAAGGGCTGTAAGGGGTCAGAAGTTCTAAATTCTTTTATTCTTGATTTATTAAACCTCATTTAGTTTCTAACTGGTCCTAAACATAGAAATTTAGCTATACAAGTTATTAGACTTTGTTTTTTTTTGTTACATCTATTCCTGAAGGCTAGGTTTAAGCTGGTAATTAATAACACGCACCATTAAATGCCATAATTCTACCTTCCAGAGACTTGGCATGTTATGAGAAGTTCTCACAATACACCTCTGCTTTTATTATCTTACATCCAGCTCTCTTCAGGCCTTCTCACAGAGAGGCTAGGGTAGGCCACGCCAGGCCTTTTGTAGTTGGAGACTAATAATGGAAGTCCAAGGGTGGCCAACACATGTCCACATATTACATCATTGTGGACAAATACAGTTTTTATATGGGCTCTCAGTCAAGGAGAAGGTTGGCCTCACACTGGTACACTGTCATCTGCTCCCTGCTTTAAGACAGGGTCTCTGTACACAACTCAGCTGACATTAAACTCCTTTTCCTACGTGCTCAGATTACAGACTTGCACACCTCTGGCCTGGCATTCGTTTGTATAGCCTAGGCTGGCCTCAAACCTGAGACAGTCCTGCCATAGTCTCCCAGGATTTGAGACTAGGTAAGCACTCTGCCATACACCACTCACCTTGGCGTTTCAAATGACTAGATGTAATTCTCTATAAGACATTCTCACAACAACCGAGGCTGGCTAACTACAGTTTCAAAAGCAGGAAGACACTAGAGGGGCTTTGTAGAGTAAATATAATGTTTTTATTATTGATTCTTAGAATATATTTGCTTATAATTGGGTTTTACCTTCTAAGATTTATGGTTATGGCTTAATATTACTTAAAAAATTTAGACAAAGGTGATAAAAGTTAAGAAGCAGGTGTGGCCAATATAGTCTTACTGCCATCTTTTATTACTAACTTAATGAGATAGAGTGGCAAAAACAAGATTTTATTTTGGTAAGGAGATATTAATGGAAAGTTATTTGGTCTGTGTTAGGCAGACTCTTGATAAAGTGTTCCAAAAAGGTTTGTGTCCTGAAAACTGTTCAGAGACACTCACGTGGAGTTCTTCTTCATTTCAAGCAAGGTTATAAAAAATATTTTGTGTAGAAATCAGCTTGAAAAGGAAACAGGGATAAAGAGCAGAATTGCCCTTGGAGTCTGACTTCACTACAGGAGGTGTTATCTTTGAGTGTGACTCATGTGGTATGCTCAGTGAAATACTCATGTTTGAGTTAATGCATAAGCACAGAGAGGCATTCCTTTTATTTTACAAACCAGAGTTGAAAAAGTCTTCCTGGTTTTGCCTCTTTCTTACCTCATAGAAATAGTTTTTAAGACAAAACCAGTACTATTACAGATTTATCCAGATATAGTTAAAGGTGAATTTAGGATTTACAGAGAGTCAAGAAGGTCAAAATACTTATTGAGACATTGCAATCTGACTTGCCTATTTCATGTAGAGGTATTAAATATTTAAGGTTGTTTTTCTCTCTACATCCTAGTAATTTTAAGGATGTTATTTTTAACATATCTGTAATCATTAAAAAATGTTGCCTTTGAATTTGGCACAAATACATCGAAAAAGGAAGAGATAAATTACTTGTTTCAAGTTATTTTTGGCTAAGACCTCACCTTAAAGCTCACCATAAGACTTAATCCTTTGATAAATAACAACTGGTGAGACAAATAGCTTTTACAAAAACTAGAAGAAGCTTCTATCACTTGTCTATCATGATCAATTACAATCTAATATTTAATTTGTGCCACTACATCTCTTTGAGAAAGAGAGAACATTAATATCTCTTCTCATATTCAAAATAAGGTTTAATATCTTACCATAGAGCTGTGGTGATATTATAAGATCTTATATACTTTAAAAAACATTTATTTTCTCTACAATAATTAATTTGACTATTATAATTTATTATTGATATTTGGCCTATTACTTAATATAGATTTTTAGACGTAAATTGATAATTCTCCAGAGTGAACTAATTGTTTTAGTTTGTTTATATACATACTTTTATATTTCCTACTGGCTTATGTAGACACCCCATAACGATATATTACCTCCTTAGCACTTTTATGAAAATTTTTAAATATAAGTCACATGTTTTGTTCTCATGGGTTTCTCCCTATGTCAGCACAAATAATCATCACATAATAATTGTGTGCTGTAGATTCTACTTATTCAAGTGTTAAAATTAAGTCTTATTTTATATATTAATATATGGGCACACATATATCTGAGTTCTTTATTACTTATGATATCTAAACATTTTTAAAATATTATATTGATTTCAAATTAGAGTAAAACATGCACATGTGACTATTATTGCTTTCTCAGGCTTTCAGGTTACTATTGCCTTAACATAAATAACAACAAAATATTAACTGGCTATTGTTTATATTATATTTCTATATTTACTGTTGCTAGCCAGAGTACAACAGATTATAAAACTATTATAGTCAAACATTTAAGACATTTTGTCAACAATTAATGTTTCCCATATTTACTGAGATAATTGATGTTTCTAGGAGACAATGTTTGCTCAATGTGTGCTTTGCACTTTGAGAATTTAATTTTTATATTTTAAATATTAAAGGAGGGGGAATATGCACTGCTCTACACTCCACTCCAAAGTTATTGCCAAAAGCATTTTGGTTTTTGCTTTTTTAAGAAACATGTTTTGTTTTTTTAAGAAATTTGAAAAATACTTCATTTTTTTGCCTCTTTTAAGGCATGCTTCGTTTTCTGCTTGTTTTTAAAGACATGTTGCCTTTTGCTGGTCTTGAAATATATGTATATGTTTTTGCAGTCTGATGCTAGAAGTTAGTCTGATGTGGATGGCCATTGGCATCCACACATTTTCAGTTTTTAGTCATGATAAAAGGGCGTGTTGCTCCACTTACTAACACATTGTTTTTCTTTACCCCACCTTGTTCTGGGGAAGGGGCCCTGTTTGTTTTGGAACATAATGGCTGCCTAAAATTTTGAATTGTTGAGTGGATACAGACACAAAATCCTTTTTATAAACATGTTTTTATAGTGAAAATTTTTATAGTAAAACAAGTTTACTTGGCTGAAATAGCCTTCATCTTTTTTCTAAGAGACAACAGCAGCTTTCCTCTACTCTTAGAGGTCAAGCTTTGAGCCTATACATTGCTAATTTGCAACTAAAGAGCCTGAGACATCTTCAAGTTATTGTTACTTTTAAACTTTTAAGTTTTTCATCTCAAGCAGACTCATTCCTGGAGTACAAAGACAATCAAAACTCGCTCATTCCTGGAGCCCTATTATCTAAAAAGCAAGCTCACTCCCGGAGCACACACATGCTTTAGCTCAATCTCAGAGCTTTTGACATGGAAGTTACTTATTGACAAGTGAACTGAAGGCCTATTGAAGGCAAAGCTATTGAAAAGGCTCCTAGCTTGGGAGCCACTATTTCTCAACTCGATCAGGTGTCTATGCCCAGCTGCCCATCAGCACACCAGCGCTGCTTCACGTGGACTTCAGGAAAGGTGGACTCCAGAGAGACTGTGGTAGTTCCTCGACTTTACTAGCGATAAAGGCATGTCTTGACATTAGAGGCAAAGATCAGGTGCATTCAAAAACCTGTGGTCCACGATCTAGGGCTCTGGTAGATGTCCACCTAAGACAGAGGCATGCACCGAGTGGCTGTGTTTTAATAAAACACATAAAGAGCCGGTTTGTAGTACAAACTAAGCTGCACGTGACCTTGAAGATGGGTAAGGACATCTGGCCAGAGATATTCAAATACACAAGCTATTTTCTGACTAAGCACCATAAAATTCCCGTGCAAGACTGTGTCATATGAATATGCCTTGTCCAGCTGTTTTCTATATAAAAAGGGAGGAACTGTAACCTCCCTGTGAGAGGGCAGATTCTTCAGATCCCGCCTGCTTCAGATAACCACACCTCTCTGTCCACCTCCTGCTCATTGCCACACCTCTCTGTCCAAGTTCCAGTTATGCCAAAAGTCCCACCTTCAGAGACTGAAGAAGAAATTGCTGATTGTGCCAGGTTGCTGACAAACTTGTGGGAGGGGTTTTGCCTTATTTATCCTACCTGTTTGATTGTAACAAGAGAATTGAATCAAAGATGGCTGAGTAATCACATATCCATGTCGACTAATTTTTTAAGAATCCTTCCATGTAGTTAAAGATAACATAAAATGGCTTGTCAGGTCCCTTATCCCTTTCCAGAAAACCTATAGTAATCATGGCATCAAGACTGCTACAGGATTATGTGGCAGAAAAGAATCAAACTGAGGGCTGAAATCAATAAAATGGAAGCAAAGAAAACAATATAAAGAATTAATGAAACAAAGAGTTGTTTCTTTGAGGAAAATGAACAAAACAGACAAATCCTTATTCAAAATAACTAAAAGACAGAAAATAGCCAAATTAGACAGAATTAGAATTAGAAAGAAATAGTCATAACAAGAGACACTTAAGAAATAAAATCATAAGGACATAGTTTAACATCTGTACTCTATCAAATTGAAAAATCTAAAGGAAATTGTTGATTCTCTTGATAGATACCACTTAACAAAGTTAGATGTATCCAGGGTCATGAAGCTTTAGGGTATAAATATACCAGACTTTTAAAGAATACTTAATACTAATCCCCTCCAATTATTCCCCAAAATACAAAGAGAAGGAACATTTCCCAATTCATTTTTGTGGTCACAGTTACCCTGGCACCCAAACCACATAAAGACCCAAAACAGAATGAAAATTACCAATTTTCTATATGAGTATAGGTACAAAAATTCTCAGTAAAATATTTGCAAACCAAATCCAAAAATACAACAAAATATCATCAACCATAATGAAGTTGGCTTCATCACAGGTGTGATTCAATATACAAAACTCAATAAATATAATTCACCATATAAGCAAACTGAAAGACAAAATCCACATGACCATCTTATCAAATACAGAAAAAGGCTTTGACAAAATCCAACACTGCTTCATGATAAAAACTCTGGAGAGATTAGAGAGACAAAGTACATACCTGTACATAATATGGGCAATTCACAGCAAATTCACAGCCAATATCACCTTAAATAGAGAGACACTCAAAGCAATTGCACTAAAATCAGGAGCAAGACAAGGCTGCTCACTCTCTCCATAGTTATTCAATATAGTACTTGAAGTCCGAGGCAGAGCAATAAGACAACTGAAGGAGATCAATGGGATAGAAATTGGAAAGGAATAAGTGAAAGTATCATTATTTGCAGATAATATTATATTACTTAAAAATTCCACCAGGAAACTCCTATAGGTAATAAACACTTTCAGTAAAACAACTGGACACAAATTAACTCATTAACTCAAAAAGCCAGTAGCCCTCCTATATACAAAAGTCAGGTGGACTGAAAAAGAAATCAGTGAAGCAACACCTTTTACAATAGCCCCAAATAATATAAATATCTTGAAAGTAACCCAGAAAGTGAAAGACTTGTATGTTAAAAATTTTAAAATATTGAGGAAAAAATTGAAGAAGATATCAGAAGATGAAAATATCTCTCACGTTCATAGATCAGTAGAATTACCATGGTAAAAATAAATATCTTACCAAAAGCAATCTACAGATTCAGTGTAATAACCATGAAAAATTCCAATTGTTCACAGATCTTGAAAGGACAATTTTCAGCTTCATATAAAAACATAAAAATGCAGGACAGGTAAAAACAATCCTGAATAATAAAAGAACTGTGAGCAGTATCACATCCCAGATTTCACGTTATACTACAGAGCCATAATTAAAAACAAACAAACAAACAAACAGCATGGTAGTGGTACAAAGTCAGACAGGTCAATCACTGGAATCCAAATGAAAATCCAAACATAAATCCAGGCACCTATGCACACCTAATTTTTTATAAATGAGCAAGAAATATATACTGGAAAGAGCATCTTCAACAAATGGTTCTGGTCAAACTGGGTGACAACATGTAGAAGATTCCAAATAGACCTGTATTTATACTGCTGCACAAAACTCAACTTAAACAGATTGAAGACAACAACATAAAGCCAGATATACTGATCCTAATAGAAGAGAACTGGGAAATAGCCTTGAATTTATGGACAGATGAAAAGATTTTCTGAACAGAACACCACTAGAACAGGCACTAAGATCAATAATTAATAAATGGGACCTCATGATACTGAAAAGCTTCTGTATGGCAATGGACACTCTCATTCAGACAAAGTGGCATTCTAAAATAGGAAACGATGTTATCAACTCCACATATGATAGAAAAATAATATAAAACCATATACAGAACTCAAAAAACTTCATATGAGGAAAAGAAGTAACCCAATTTATGTCAGGAGCCATAGTAGGCCAAGCTAATAACTACCAGGTGATCTTCCTGAGATGGTCTGCTTCAGATTAATCTGTGACAGATTTGCTCCTATAAACAAGGCCCAAGAGAATTCATTTTAGGAAAGATTCCTGCTAATAATATGCTTTTTCTATTATTATTAAACATATATAACAATCACTAGGTATTGGACCACCCCTTTTGAGCAGATCTCTGCAGATCTACAAAGATATACTGTCTTTTGGTGATACTATATGGACAAATATATGACTTCCTAAGTCATAATGATGTTATAAGAATCATATTAGTGATTATTAAAGCTATTTTATGGTGGGACTACTATTACGTCCTCTGTGAATGGGTCTTACCAGGGGAGAACTGATGTCCCAGGACAGCTGACAAAGGCTTAGGGACTAACAGGAGGAACAAGCTCCAGCCAGAGAGAGCAAGAATATTTACCAAGAGATTAACAGATGGCAAAAGGAAAATTCAAGAATCTTACCAAAAGAAACCAAGATTACTTGGCATCATCAGAACCAAGTAACTCCCACCACAGAAAGTTCTAGATACCCCAAAACACAAGAAAAGCAAGATTTGGATCTAAAATCTTATCTCATGATAGGGATAGAAGAATTTAAGGAGGACATAAATAACTCCCTTAAAGAAATATAGGAGAACACAGGTAAACAGGTACAAGCCCTTAAAGAGGAAACACAAAAATCCCTTAAAGAATTATAGCAAAGCACAACCAAACAGGTGAATGAATTGAACAAAACCATCCACAACCTAAAAATGGAAGTAGAAACAATTAAGAAAAAAGAAAGGGAGACAACTCTGCAGATAAAAAAAACCTAGGAAAGAAATCAGGAGTCATAGATGCAAGCATCACAAACAGAATACAAGAGATAGAGGAGAGAATCTCAGGTGCAAAAGATACCATAGAAAACATTGACACAACAGTCAAAGAAAACACAACATGCAAAAAGCTCCTAACTCAAAACATCAAGGAAATCCAGGACACAATGAGAAGACAAAACCAAAAGATAATAGGTATAGAAGAGAGTGAAGATTCCCAACTTAAAGGGACAGTAAATATCTTCAACAAAATTATAAAAGAAAACTTTCCTAACCTAAAAAAAAAAAGAGATGCTCATGAACATACAAGAAGCCTACAAAACTCCAGATAGTTTGGATCAGAAAAGAAATTCCTTCTGCCACATAATAGTCAAAACATCAAATGCACAAAACAAAGAAAGAATATTAAAAGCAGTGAGGGAAAAGGTCAAGTAACATATAAAGGCAGACTTACTAGACTTAAACCAGACTTCTCAACAGAGACTATGAAAGCCAGAAGGTGCTGGACTGATGTCATACAGACCTTAAGAGAACACAAATGCCAGTCCAGGTTACTATATTCAGCAAAACTCTCAATTACCATAGATAAAGGGAAAAAAGTATTCCATGACAAAACCAAATTTACACAATATCTTTCCACAAATCCAGCCCTTCAGAGAATAATAAATGGAAAACTCCAACTACATCCTAGAAACTACATCCTAGAAAAAGCAAGAACATAATCTTCCAACAAAACTAAAAGAAGATCACCACATGAACAGAATTCCAACTCTTAACAACAAAAATAACAGGAAGCAACAATTTTCCTTAATATCTATTAATATCAACGGACTCAGTTCTCCAATAGAAAGATATAGACTAACAGACTGGATGTGTAAACAGGACACAGCATTTTGTTGCATACAGGAAACCCACCTCAGTGACAAAGACAGACACTACCTCAAAATAAAAGGCTGGAAAACAATTTTCTAAGCAAATGGTCCCAGGACACAAGCTGGAGTAGCCATTCTAATACTGAATAAAAATCGACTTTCAACCTAAAGGGATCTAAAAAGATAAGGAGGGACACCTCATATTTATCAAAGGTAAGATCTACCAAAATAAACTCTCAATTCTGAACCTCTATGTTCCAAATGCAAAAGCATCTACATTCATAAAAGAAACTTTACTAAAGATGGAAGCACACATTGCACCACACACAATAATAGTGAGAGACTTCAACACTTCACTCTCTGCAGTGGACAGATCATGGAAACAGAAACTAAACAAAGATGGGACTAACAGAAGTTAGGAATCAGATGGATTTAACAGATATCTATAGAACTTTTTATCCTAAAACAAAAGGATATACCTTCTTCTCAGCATCTCATGGTACCTTCTCCAAAATTGACCATATAATTGGTCACAAATCAAGCCTCAACAGATACAAGAAGATTGAAATAATTCCTTGCATCCTATCAGATCACCATGGACTAAAGCTGCTCCATAATAACAGCTACACAATAGAAAGCCCACATACACGTGGAAGCTTAACAACACTCTACTCAATATCTTGACCAAGGAAGAAAGAAAGAAAGAAAGAAAGAAAGAAAGAAAGAAAGAAAGAAATTAAAGATTTTCTAGAGTTTAATGAAAATGAAGCCACAACATACCCAAACTTATAGGACACAATGAAAGCAGTCCTAAGAGGAAAACTATAGCTCTAACTGCCTCCAAAAAGAAACTGGAGAGAGCATACACCAGCAATTTGATAGCACATCTGAAAGCTTTAGAACAAAAAGAAGCAAATTCACCCAAGAGGAATTGATGGCAGGAAATAATCAAACTCAGGACTGAAATCAACCAAATGGAAACAAAAAGAACTATACAAAGAACCCCCAAACCAGGAGCTAGTTCTTTGAGAAAATCAACAAAATAGATAAACCCTTAGCCTGACTACCTAGAGGGCATAGAGACATTATCCTAATTAACAAGATCAGAAATGAAAAGGGAGACATAACAACAGACACTGAGGAAATCCAAAAAATCATGACATCCTACCACAAAGGCCTATATAGAACAAAACTGGAAAACCTGGATGAAATGAACAATTTTCTAGACAGATACCAGGTACCAACGTCAAATCAAGATCACACAAACAATCTAAACAGTCTCATATCTGTTCATGAAATAGAAACAGTCATTAATAGTCTCCCAACCAAAAAACAAAAACAAAAAAAAAGCCCAGGACCAGGGTTTAGTGCAGAGTTTTATCAGACCTTCAGAGAAGACTTAATACCAATACTCCTCAAACTATTCCACAAAATAGAAATAGAAAGTACTCTAACAAATTCCTTCTATGAAACCACAATTACTCTGATACCTAAACCACAGAAAGTCCTAAAAAAGAAAGAAAACTTCAGACCAATTTCCCTTATGAATATCAATGCAAAAATACTCAATAAAATTGTCACAACCTGAATCCAAGGACACATCAAAACGATCATCCATCATGATCAAGTAGGCTTTATCCCAGGGATGCAGGGATGGTTCAGTATTTGGAAATTCATCAAAATAATTCACTATATAAACAAACTCAAAGAAAAAAAAACAAATGATCATCTCATTAGATGCTGACAAATCATTTAACAAAATTCAACACCCCTTCATGATAAAAGTCTTGGAAACATCAGGAATTCAAGGCCAATACCAAAACATACTAAAACCATCCACCGGAAAAAAAAAAAAGACAGCATTTTCAACAAATGGTGCTCAACTGGTGGTTATCATGTAGAAGAATATATGTAGAATAATGGGACCTTGGCTCAGGTTTCAGCCCCAACCTCCACAATGGCCCCAGCAGAAGAGGTGTGTAATATTAGTCAAGCCCTCTTACATGCAAATGAAGATTCTCAGCCCAATCCAATAAGAGATAACTGTTGTTGAAATCCGAATGATATATATATATATATACATATATCCTATCCAGGGAAATAAAAGCCCAAGAAAGATCTACTCCATTGTCTGAGCCTTTTGTTCTAAGAGCTGTAACACTTGGAAAGAAGTCTGATCTCCTGAAATGTGGCTTGAAGCTGTGCTGTACTGCTCACTGGTTAGTCGGCCTCTCATCGGCCCAGCCCCACCCAACTCAGTGCCAGGGCAGTGGAGAAACAGAGTGGCCTGGAAGACATGGCAGAGACAGCTCCATCCATCAGCTCCACCCATGCTCACTTGATTCCCTTCACTAGGGCTCTTGCACCAAGCTGGGTCAGAGATCTCTGTGGAAAACCTCTTGCATTCAGGCCTACAGAAATGTAAATAAAGAAACTATCTAATAAAAAGTAGAATTTAAAAAAAATCATCTTGAGTGAGGTAACTTATATGTAGAAAGACAAATATTATATGTATTTGCTTATATGTGGATATTAGCTGTTAAGTCAGTGATGACCAAGCTACTATCACAGAGATTAAGTATAGAGTAAAAAACTAGATAAGGCATGTAGATATCCCTAGAAAAGGGAGTAGATAGTTATGGATGGATTTGGGGTATGTGTGTAATGGTAGGATCAACTGGAGAGGGGGAGGGAAAAAAGGATTGAGGAGGGAAGATGGGGAGAGATATCTAAAATTGAGAGTCCTTTCAGTGGTATTATGAAAACCTAATACAGTAGAAGCTTTATACATATAAATATTCATATGCATATATGTGAGCTAAATTAAATCATCAAGTCATGAGAGAAGCCCAAACTGTACGTCTCTTGTCACCAAAAGAAGCCTCCAATTCCCATAATGAGGTACATTTAATTGAAGTATTGGCAAAAGGGGTCTAATGAGAACCCCTAAATAATCCAGGCTGCTGCCAAGACTATAGGTTATTCTTGACAAACTGATACCAAGGCCCTACTACTGAAGACAACAGCTACACAACTCATTGAACATGGAAAAGTCAAGCTAGTGTCTACATAGAGCATTTACCCCTGTGAGCTAGATTCTTTGAATAAGAAGGTAGTCTGTGTGCTATATAAATGTAAATATCAACCTAGTCACAAAAACTGTGGGTCAACAATAGTGTCCTAGCTGCAAGATATGCTAGGGCAATGGTGGTGCAAACTTTGTAGGAGCAGCCAGCCAATATCTGATTTGATTTAAAGCCCCCTCTACAGGACGGAATTTACATCTGACACTGCCTAGGTGACTAAGAACCTGAGCCCAGAGACCCAGGATAAAACCAAACAATACTGTTCTCCTAAAATAACAGCAATACAATGACTCTAATGGTATTCTGCTATATTCATAGATCGATGTCTTGTTCAAACATCACCAGAGATGCTTCTTCCTGCAGCAGATGCGGATGAATACAAAGACCTACAGCCAGACAGTATACAAAGAGTGAGAGATCGTGGAATGCTCAACCATAAATTGTATGTCTTCATCAAATCCCTTCCCATAAGGCTCAGGCAGCCTTGAAGAAGTGGAGGCAGAAGGTGTGCAAGAGTCAGAGGGGCTGGAGGATGCCAGGAATCAAGGCTCTCAAAAGTAACAGAATTGATGCGCTTTTGACTCCTGGAGACTTGGACACCATGAACTGGGCTTGCACTCACCAGCACCAGACAGGGTTCTAGGATTGAGAAAAGAAGTGGACACATGCCCTCATTCTAACATGGAAGCTATCTCCCATTTCTAACCACTTGAAAATAAATTTTATTTAGTTTTCTCCAAAGTAGTCTCACTGGGCTGCTGCATGCCCAGCAGAAGATAGCCAACAGAAAATGAACTCAAAGGCATCTTTGGAGGTTCAATGTCTTATAATGTCATGTCAGGATTTATATATATATATCCCTTTTTACCCCATACACTCTTTTACCCCTTAGGTCTTTTGGTTATATGTTACCTCTTCTCATTTAAATAAGGTGCCTGAGTGTGCAAACAAGTGGATCTCTGCATCTATGTCGGGCTCTGTGCTTTTTCTTAGGCTCTTTTCTTTCTATTTGTTGGTTTTGTCCTATTCTTATATTAGTTTTAATCTATCATATTTTATTTTATAATTATTCTTTAGAAACCTAATGGCTTTCTTAATGAGAAACAGAAAGAAGTAAACGTGGGTGAGGGAAGGTGGGAAGGAGCAGGAAGGAATGATGGGGGTGAGGGATCATAATGTGGATAAATTATATGAAAAAAATCTATTTTCAATTAAAGGAAAATAAAAGAAATTCTTTTTGTTAGGTGGGATTTTTTTGTTAGGTCTTAAATTTGTTTTCTTAAAATCCTCAAAGGCAGAAAAGAAAGCTCTCATTTCCCTGGAAACTCTTAGGCATGGGTTTCAGTGTCTTGAACAGACATCACAGGGCTACTTATTACAAAAAGAATAATTAAACTCATGTAATTACTTAAATTTCACAGTTAGCAATTTTCATTCCTTCTATTTATTTGCATAACTCATTATTATGTCCTATTAACAAAGTACCCATGGAAGGAGACAAAGTGTAGAGCAAAGACCAAAGGAATGACTATCCAATGACTTGATCCCACCTGGGGATCCATCCCATATACAGTCACCAGACTCAGACACTAGTGTGGATGTCAACAAGTGCTTGCTGACAGAAACCTGTTATAGCTGTCTCCTGAGAGGCTCTACTAGTGCCTGACAAATACAGAGGTGGATGCTCGCAGCCAGCCATTAGATTGAGCACAGGATCTCCAATGAAGGAGCTAGAAAAAGGACTTAAGGAGCTGAAGAGTTTGTAGCCCCTTAAGAGGAACAACAATATGAACTAACCTGTACCCCCAGAGTTCCCAGGGACTAAACCACCAACCAAAGAGTACACATGGTGGGACTCATGGCTCCAGCTGCATATGTAGCAGAGGATGGCCTTGTCAGTTATCAATGGGAGGAGAGGCCCTTGGTCCTGTGAAGGCTCTATGTCCCAGTGTAGGGGAATGACAGGGCTAGGAAGCAGGAGTGGGTAGGTTGGTGAGCAGGGGGAGGGAGGTGGAGATAGGGGGTTTTCAGAGGGGAAACCAAGAAAGAGGATAACATTTGAAATGTAAATAAAGAAAATATCTAAGAAAAAAGGTAAAAAAATAAAATAAAATAAAAACTTGCAAATAAAATAAATAACCTACAAACCTTAAAAAAAATCTCTTCTCTACCAAGCTATGACTTTAATAAAATATTTAAATTTAAATATTTTAATATTTAAATATTTAATATTTTAATATTTTAATATTTAAATTTTTAAAGCAAAAAAGGTAGGGACTATTTATGACTCATTTAAATAATCCTAAGAATGACACAGAGTAGAAAGATACAATTCCAAGTTGACTGTAGTGGTGCATACCTTTAATCTCAGCACTTAGAAGGTAGAGGCCTGTTTGAGGCCAACCTGATCTATATAGTCAATTCCAGGAAGGCTGGGGCTACAGAAGTGAGACCCTGTCTCAAAAATACCAAAAAATACCAAAAGAAAAGATTCAATTTTAACCAATATTTATAAGATTTTAAATGCAAAATATAGAACAGAAAATAAATTAATGGTTGTAAGAAGTCCAGGCTGGTGTGAGGGAAGGGAAAGGACATCAGCATAAACATTGTAAAGGCAACTGTGGATGTAGAAATATGCTGTGTCTTGGATAAATATATACATAAATATATATACATATATATATTTATGTTCATATGGTGGCTTACTTGGAAATGTCATCTTTACTAGCTGGCCTTTATAGTGCTAGAAGGCGCTATGCATGATCTTGCCTAGCTGTGAATCCTATGAGCTACAAGAATGACTGGATTAGATAGTCCCGCTAGGGTGATAGTGGTAGAAATATCATGGGAGAACTAAGAACTTTCTTATTGGATTTAAACACAGCACCAAATACATGCTGCTTGGTATTTAATACCTCTTATCCCAGAATTTATGCATTGGACTAAGTCAATGGAATTCTTGAATACTTAACAAGTTCAAGGTCAGCATGATCTACAGGAGACCTTGTCACACAAAAAAGAAAGAAAGGAAGGAGGGAGGGAAGGAGGGAGGGAGGAAGAAAAGGGAGGAAGGGAAGAAGGCAGGGAGGAAGGCAGGAAGGAAGGCAGGGAGGAAGGCAGGGAGGAAGGCAGGAAGGAAGGCAGGGAGGAAGGCAGGAAGAGAGGCAGGAAGAGAGGGAGAGAGAGGGAAGGAGGGGGAATAAAGCTAACTTACTTCTTCCTTTAAATCTTTATGCTCACTTTTTCCTCCTTTCCCCCTTTCTCTTTTGCCCTGATTTGCTTCTCTGTTTCTGCAATGAATACCACAACTAAAAGCAATTTGGGGAGGAAAAGGTTTGTTTCAGTGTCCAGCTTACACTCCATCATGAAGGGAAGTCAGTGCAGAAATCCAAGGAAGAAATTTGGAGGAAAGAACTCAAGTAGAGACTGAGGGGGAGTGCTGGTCTCTGGCTTGTTCCCTGTGGCTGGCCAAACTTGCTTTCAGTTATGACCCATGACCCAGGACTGTCTGTCCAGGTGTCACTATGCCCATTAAACTAGGCCCTACAGCCTCAATAATTAACCCAGAAAAGGCCCTACAGTCTAAGGGAGGTGTTTTTTCAATCCAAGTATCTGGTTCCCAAATAACTTTAATTTGTGTCAACTTAAGTAACCAGCACATCTTCTTAAAACTACTTTGGTTTCTGTAATTTCTATTGATACCCTCTATGCCATTCCTAGTCTAATAATTAGTGTCTTCTCTTTTTTACTCAATCAAGTTAGTTCACAATTTATCATTCCCAAGCATGTGTGGAAACTTCCAGTCAGCCAGGTGAGTGCAGAGAGTTGGTTCTTCGAGTCACACGCAGCAGCCTCCCATGCATCATTGCTACATCATTTGTCAAGCTGCCACCGAGTTCGCTAGTCCTGTGACCTTCAATCCCACCCCGTTTCTTACCAAATTTACCATCTTACCCACAGATTCCCTAAGTGGAGATTGGTTTCCTCTCCACTCTCTATAAAAACCCTCCACCTCTAATGGAGAAGCTGCTGGTTCTCATGGTAAATCAATCCTGGGAGAGCTGCCATTGCAACCTAGTGGGTTGCAGAGGAGAAGCCCCAAATAGGAATGCTGCCTACTTACTATTCACCCATCAAGTCCCATTTTCTTTAGCAACAAGTGCGTCTCAATTTATTACTGTGTGCCGACTTCCAGAGCTCAAAAATGGTTTTGGAAACTTCATCTAATTTCCCAATTTGTTTCTTGTGTAAAAGATGTGCCAATTTCTTCAATCAGACCTTTTGTGTCCAATACATTCGTAATTCTTCTCTATTACCTCTTCATTATACATGCCACTATTGACCCTCTGTCTCTCCAGTTTTACCTCTATAACATCTCCTGTCTCTTCAGTTGCTATTGTCAGCTTTTTATTGCATTTCCCTGGAAATGTGGAAATAAAAAAAAAGGGATTATAGAAAGACGTAATGCTGTAATTACAGGAGTATGAAAAGCACCTGAAGACAGAGAATGTGGACATATTAATGGAGATCCTGCTGGGTGTGATTGTGGGTGACTTTTTTCCAAGTTTATGCAATGTAGTTAGATGATCATTATTGATAAATGATAGACACAGGGCTTCCTTCATCAAGAACTTGAAAATAAGGACAACAAAATGCTAAGCCAGGAAGTGAATTTATAATTGTGTAGTTGGTCAGAGCAAGAATATGTAGAGGATGTATGCGTGAGAAAATGGCTCACCATCAACTGGTTCAATGGTAACTCAATACACGTGTTGGTATTACTAAGGAGAAGCCTATCGGACAATGGAGCAGGAGCAGGAAAATGAGAATCAGAGACAGCGATAGCAGAACCCATTCAGTGATAGGCTGGGAGGGGACTGTCCAGCTCTCAGGATAAGATACAATAAGTCTGAGTTGCAACTGGTCCTTTTTTGTGGGGTTAGCTGTATCCTGCAACCTGCTTTTTAGAGCCCAATGTTGTAATCAACTCTTCTCTAAGATAATGTACACTCATCACCCTATTTACAGTTTGGGTGTATCCACAGACCTTGCCTGAAGAACCAAATTAGCTGGCCACATTATACCAATAGTCCATCTGTATCCTAGGAAAATCCACCAGGACAATATACGGCAAATGTGACTCGTTGGACAAGTTCTGAATTCAGGAGACCAGGCAGGCAGCTGTGCCAGCAGCTGTCAGTAACTGATAAAGGAACTCAGTGACAGACATAGCAATGCCATAGAAGGAGAAGCAAAAACTACTACATGGCAGCCAGAGAGATGGTTCAGGGAAAAAGGTACTTATTGCCAAGTCTGAGGGCACAAGTTCAATCCCCATAACCTACAAGGTAAGAAAAAAGAACCGACTTCTGAAGGTTGTCTTCCAACTCTATACAGTCATCCATCTACCTATCCTCCACAAATATATATTTGATATATATTTATATATTACTTTATAAGGAGTGGATTGGCAGGACAATGTGTCAGACATGAGGTGGAGGAAATGTGGGAATCAGGGATGACACTTGAGTTTTATGCCAGGTAAATGAGAAAATGCTAGTCATAAATAGAAGGCAGAAAAGCAGAGGGGATGCCTCAAGCCAGGGAAGGAGGTAAAAGTTTATTTAAATGGGCTGGCTTTGATGAAAGGTGAAACATGGGCTAGAAATATCCACTGAGCCCATGAAGAGTTAGAAGCCAGTTCTCAGGAAGTAAGGTTATTAAAGAGATTTGGGTCCTAGATATGGACCAGCAATTGGGGTAAGTGGTGGTGGTGGGGTTAGCTTGGTCCCTGGGTGGTCTCTCTTGGAGAAAGAAGAACAGGGCTACAAAAGTGTAGTTCTTGGAGTGTCCCCAACTGGGAAATAAAACAGACAGGATCCAGGTCATGGCCTCATGTTCTAACCAAAAGTATGTTGTGGCTTCCTAAAATCTGAGGTGATCTGACTCCAACGAGAACCATGTTATCAGAAATGTCCAAGGAATGGCTTAGGAATGAATTTTATAGTAGGTTCCTCCTTTTAAAATTTCATTCATTTATTTTAGGGGTAGATGGGCTCACGTTGGAGATTGGAGAACAGCTTTTGGAAGTCCATTCTCTCTTTGACCACATGGTGTAAGGATCCAAAATCACTGTAGGAAACCGCAGACTCAGTATGCAAAGACAAAGTGTTTATTCTTCAGAAACAACCAGCATGCGAGGGTGAGCCATTCTTCCAAATGGTGACCCCAGACAAAGGAGCACAGGCCTCCTTACAGGGACCAAGGGGAATTCTCTAAAAGGATTAGGTAATCTAATGTGATTGGTAGAGGTCAAAGTGGGGACATTAGTACAATTTTGATTGGCTACTATGTTAGTTCTTCTATATTTAGAGAGTGGGTTAAGTAATCCAGAATTTCATTGGTGGGTGCTGGGGAGGTCACATGGTTCAGCTTCTGATTGACTTGTGCCTGGTCCTTAGTAGTCTACATTCCTCTGTCATGAACATTTAACTATAGGATGAGATGGGGTTGCCCAGTACAGATGGCCCATCCTGAGATAAGGTATTTTCCCATTCTTGTGGCTATCTCCAGGCTGTTCTTTGGGGAAGGGTTTTACGAGCTTGTTCCTGGAATTTATGGTCTGTTCCTAGAGCTGGTGACTTATGGCCTGGTTCCTGGAACTGATGGCTTTCTTTTTGAAATGATACCTGATCCTAAAATGGACACAAATAGGGCTTATGTCATCCTTTCAATGGGCTTTGGGGATTGAACTTAGGCCCCCAGTCTTGACAGCAAATGTCTTCACCATCTGAGACCCCTCTCTCCAGCCCCTGGCTTTGGTTTTCATTTGTTTTGATTGGTTTTTTGTTTTGTTTTGTTTTGTTTTTGAAACAAGGCCTCATGTAGCCAAGCTGGCTTTAAACTGCTGCATAGCCAAGGTTGGACTGGAAGTCGCATGGTTGCAGGCAGATGTTATCATGGTTAACCATGCCCATTTGTTGTTGTCTTATGTAAATTTTATTTTCTTTGTTATTATCATTGTGTGGGTGAGCATGAGTGGGTACATGATGCATGTGTATGTGTGGGCAAGAGTGTGTGTGTGTGTGTGTGTGTGTGTGTGTGTGTGTGTGTGTAAATTTCCATGTGGAAATCAGAGAGCAACTTTGAGGAGTCAGGTCTTTCCTTCCATAATGGGGTTCAGTGTCCTACTTTGGTTTCTATCACTTTGAGAAAGACCATGACCAAAAACTACTTTGGAAGGAAAAGGTTTATTTCAGATGTCAGTTGTAGTTCATCATGAAAAGAAACCAAGGCAGGAACTGAAAGCAGAGACAATGGAGGAAGGCTGCTTACTGCCTTGCTCCCCAGGGCTTGCTCAGTCTGCTCGCTTAAACAATCCAGGATTACCTGCCCAGGGGTGGCAGCACCCAGAGTGAGATGGGCCCTTGACCATTAATCTTTGATCAAGAAAATGACACACAGGCTTGCCTACAGACCAATCTGATGGAGGCCTTTTCTTAGTTGAGCTTCCTTCTTCTTGTATAATTCTAGCTTGAGTCAAGTTTATGAAAACAAAAACAAAAACAAGCAAACATCCAGGGATCAAACTCAGCCAGATCTTCAAAGAAACATGTTCACCCTGCTGAGCCATCTTGCTGAGAAGACATTCATTTTTTGATTCTTGCATTCAGACAAGCTTCAGAAAATATCTAATGCTAAAACAGGTAACCTATAATAATCCCAGATGTAACAGGGTGAGTAGTTAGGACAAGAAAGGACCAACTGAAGCACCGAAAGCAAGCAAAACAGTTCATTTTGGAGTAGAGAGAAATTCAAGGATGGAGGACTGAGTCAAAGCAAAAGTAGAAAGTAAAATGCCACGTGAGTGAAGGCAGGAAGGTTGGTGGCTGAAGATAAACTGCTATGCAAGGTCTTTCCTGGTGCAAATTACCATCAGGGCAAGGATCAGACTGGCTTTCTGGCCAAGTTCGAAACTTGGCCTCATCTTACTAGCAAGCTCCTGGTGGATTATGAGCTCCTGATAAAAACTTATTGTGTAAGTGGGACCCAGCCGATAAGTGGAGAGGCTGACCCTAGGAAGAAGGCTTGTTGTGTTTTCCTCTCCAAGAGAAAACAAAAGAGATAAGTGGAAATATTTAAATGTCCAGGAATAAAGAGAGTTCGCACTTTATAGATGGCATCAGCTGTCTAAAGTAGAGGGTCATACTTTGCAAGCAACCTGCAGGGAACTTAATAACATCACCAGAGAGCTGGCATCGTGCATATTTCTTTAAATGTACCTTCTTTCACTTACATTTCTATTTTGTTTTGTATTTTATGATTTATTTTATTTTATTTTATTTTTTAGAAAAGGACTTGCTATGAAATTCAATCTACTCTTCTCTATACGATCTTCCTGCCTCAGCAGCCCAAGAGTTACGACTACAGGCATACACCAAAGTGCCTAGCTTCCTTCCTACATTTTTAGATAAACTAAAAAGTAGAGACTTTTTCTGAAACAAACAAACCTTGATTTCAGCACTAGTGGATTTCAAGGTCACAAAGTAATGAATGGAGAAGTTGAGAAGCGTCTTGAGTGTTGCGAAGCAGGAGTACATTGTGGTCATGATTAAGAGGTAAATGGAGTTGCAGCAGGTTCTCCACATGCACTTCCCTGACGAAACAAACAAAAACTAGGGGTGCTTTCCAGGGAATTTGTCATTTGTGAGCTGGAAGAAGGCAATACTGAAGAAGCTGGAAGGCCAGTAAGAGCTGGTACCTAATTCCTATCCACGAGAAGCAGCAGGGATGCTCAGCACCACAAGAGAATTTAGGTAACCCAGAAAGGCAGACCTGAACACCTCAGGCTCCCAGACACTGAGTTCAGTTTTCCGAAGCCCACTGACAGGGCTATAATGCTGAAGTGTCCTGATTGGGCACCACCAAATCCCAAGATGGCCAGCCCTTTGGACCCTTGAAAATGGCATGAGGGTGCTTTAATCTAAGCTATCTTAAAAAATAGATATGCTAGACAAGAATGGGCACATTTTGTGCTTAGGTCACCTGGGCTGTCAACAAACAGACCACACATTTTATGTTAATCTAGATTTATCACTTAAAACAATTGTATTTGCTTCTGATTACATCAGAGTATGCTTAGTAAAAACAATACCAAGCCACTGTTGCTTTATCTCCCAAGGAGACAGAAGCATCAGGAATCCCAAAAACTCAAATGGCTTGTGGAAAAAAACTGAGGTTAATTCTAAATATATCCTCCATAAGCATTTTCCTACAATGTCATCTTTGTGTTAAGAAGACTATAGGCTGTAACAGCCAGCATACCATGGTCACCCGCCAGTCATCACTATACAAGAACACAGTAAAAGAGATTAGGCTACACACAGAGATGGAAGGATGGGTACAGCTTGCAATCTAAAATTCAGAATATGCCACTTTAACTGTGGGTCAATTTCTTATCATATACATACAAAAACAAGCCTTTTTCTAATAATTATTCTTAAACTCTTTAGGCTATTTTGATATGTTTTATAATTCACCAGCATGATGCAGCAGGAGGGGGCACCTCAACAGGCCCGTGCTGAGGCAAACCCCCAGGTATCAGCCATAAGACAGGTCCAGTATAAAACGAAGTTTATTTTGGTGGAAAGAAAATGGGGTGAGAAGGAAGTAGAGAGTAGAGGAAGAGAAACAAAGGGTCAGAGAAGGACAGAGAGAGGGGAGAGACAAAAAGAAGGAAAGAGGTCAGCTGAAAATATGTAGAGGTAGGTTCAGAGAAGGAGGGAGGAGGAGAGGCCAGAGAGAGAGATAGAAAGGTTAGAGAGAGGGAGAGAGAGGCCAAATAGTCCTTTTAGAGCAAGCCATGCTCATACCTGGCTGTTGCTAGATAACTGTTGGGCAGAGACTAGAGGAAATACTAACATTTTATCTCAGAATTTTTAACTTTAGATAAATTAATCTACTCAATGATCATTTAAAAAAAAGTTGAGCCTATCAATCTGTTTAGGAAGCATAAACATAAGCTTGCTGTATTGTATGCCAGCACAGTCCATTCGCTACTCAGATCCCATAATAATCTTTGAAGACATGCAAATACAGATACACTGATTTACACAATGAATTCCTGAAAGAGTCTACATGTTAAATTCTGGTTAATCAAGTTACAAGTCTTTTATCTACAGTTTGTTTTTCATACTACCCCATACTACCCCATACTACTTCATACCACTCTCTACTACACCATTTTAACCTACACTATTCCTACTAACCCATAATACTCCAAACTATGCAGACTTGAAAATGAAACAATGTGAAAAATAAGTAATTCTAAACTGATAAACTGGGTAGCATGAAGAAATCTCACAGTGCCCTCCTCCTCCAGTCCAAGGCACTCTTCCCTTGTTCAGTGTACACGCGTTAGCTGTTCACTATCCAGCTTAACTATCCCATCTATCATTAGGTTTGTGTTTAAGTGACATTTATTTTATTCTCTAATGGCATCAGTGTACAAAATAAGGATGATAGTAATTCAAAATGCTATGAAGTATTTCATTTAAGTAAAAAGATAGACATTCTCAACTTAAGATTGGGGTCGTACACTGAGGTCATTAGTCATGACAAGCAAGGGTTGTCAATTTCAGTGTCCAATTTATAAAATAAACTTTATCATAGATTTATATATAGGAAAAACCACAGTATTATTTAGTCTTTGGTAGTACTGAAGTTTTCAGACATCTACAAGGATGCTTATGAATTACTCACATGCAAAGAGAAGGCATGGATGACTGGACACAAAATAAATGAGGAATATGCTATAAATAAAAAAGATGAGTTAAGATATCTGTTGACTCATCTGCCATTTGCAAATTATTAAGCTATATATGTAGTATATTTTAAGTAAGGAAATAGGGTTTTGCTCATAAATGACTGTGTTTTATGCTCAAGTGCCTTATTCAACAGGGACACTGTCTCCTAGAGCCACTGCCACATGGGCATTCTGTCCTCTGGCAGAAAAAAAAGAAGGTTGAACTATAAAGACCAATGTTTTAGTTTTCAGTCAAATGAGAGAGAGGTTTCAAATCTGTAGGCCTAGGGAACAGGCCTAGCTAGGACAGGAGAAAAGGTCCTGCTAGGACATGAGTGGGGAGGCTAACAGTGTTAGAAACAGAAACGGAGATCTCATGCAGACAGCCTCAGCTGGACAAGAACCTATGTTGAGAGCATTGGTGGGTGCCTGTGTGCTTGCATGCTATGCATATGGAAACACTAGAAAGAAGATGCTATGCAGTGAGTTATACAGAGATTCAGGCCACAAGCTATATTGCTTATCAAACCCAGGTCTGGAAAAGAAGGCTGACCAGCTTAATGATAGATAATGATTGGAAATTGCTATTGTTGATAGAGTTAGTAGATGGCAATGACAAATATCATATCTGTTCTATACCATACAAACCAAGTATGCTAAAATAGAAAGAACTGAAGTTTAGCAAAGCTTACATGTTTCCGAAGAACACCATGCTTTAATAAGAATTATGGCTATATCAGAAATCTAGAACATAAGGAAACTAAAAGCTAGCTTTCTTTTTTTTCTCTCTTTTTTATTAGATGTTTTCTTTATTTACAATATCTCCTTTCACAGGTTCCCCTACAAAAATAAAAAGTAAAGAAAAAAAAACAAAACAAAACAAAACAAAAACAAACCCCTATTTCCTCCCCCCTTCCCACTCCCCCTGCTCACCATCCCACCTCCTCCTGCTTACTGGCCCTGGCATTTCCCTACACTTGGGCATAGAACCTTCACAGGGCTAAGGGCCTCTCCTCCCATTAATGACCGACTTGGCCATCCTCTGCTATACATATGCTGCTGGAGCCATAAGTCCCACCATGTGTACTCTTTGGTTGGTGTTTTAGTCCCTGGGAGCTCTGAGGGTACTAGTTAGTTCATATTGTTGTTTGTCCTAAAGGGCTGTAAACCTTCAGCTCCTTGAGTCCTTTCTCTAGTTCCTTCATTAGGGATCCTGTACTCAGTCCAATGGATGGCTGTCGGTCTCTACTTCTGTATAAGTCGGGTACTGTCAGAGCCTCTCAAGAGACAGCTATATCAGGCTCCTATCATCCAGCACCTGCTGGCATCCACAATAGTGTCTGGATTTGATGACTGAATATGGGAAGGATTCCTAGGTGGAGCAGTCTCTGGATTGTCCTTCCTTCAGTCTCTGCTCCATAGTTAGTCTCTACAACTCCTTCCATGGGTATTTTGTTCCCCCTTTTGAGAAGGAACAAAGTATCCACACTTTGGTCTTCCTTCTTCTTGAGTTTCTTATGGTTTGTGGATTGTACTTTGCATATTCTGATCCAATCTTCTGGGCTAATATCCATTTATCAGAGAGTGCATACCATGTGTGTTCTTTTGTGATTGGGTTTCCTCACTCAGGATGATATTCTCCAGGTCCATCCATTTCCCTAAGAATTTCATAAATTCATTGTTTTTAATAGCTGAGTAGTACTCCATTGTGTAGATGTACCACATTTTCTGTATTCATTCCTCTATTGAGGGACATCTGGGTTCTTTCCAGTTTCTGGCTATTATAAATAAGGCTGCTATTAACATAGGGGAGCATGTGTCCTTATTACATGTTGGAGCATCTTCTGGGTATATGCCCAGGAGTGGTATAGCTGGGTCCTCTGGTAGTACTATGTCCAATTTCCGGAGGAACCACCAAACTGATTTCCAGAGTGGTTGTACCAGCTTGCAGTCCCACCAGCAATGAAGGACTGTTCTTCTTTCTCCACAACCTCATTAGCATCTGCTGTCACCTGGGGTTTTTTTCCTAGCTATTCTGGCTGGTATGAGGTGGAATCTCAGGGTTGTTTTGATTTGCATTTGCCTGATGACTAAGGTTGTTGAACATTTCTTTAGGTGCTTCTCAGTCATTCAGTATTCCTCAGTTGAGAATTCTTTATTTAGCTCTGTACCCCATTTTTAATAGGGTTATTCAGTGGTGTTGACTCCTTCCCCTCACCTCAGCTCTGCGGCAGAGCTGACAGGCTGAGCCTGCAGGCGGCCACCTGTTGAGACTAAACAATGGCCCATTACACTGCAGTTCACCTTTGAGGCTTTTGAAGGAAGCTACTCCTGGCTGCTGACACACCTACCTGAGAACTTTTGAGTTTCCAGAGTTGGTGTCTCTTGTCTGCTGCCTTGTTTATGTTATGCATATATCTTGTGCCTGGAGATTTTCAGTTTCATTTCTTGCCTGTCTATAATGTTCAAAATATTCCCAAGTAAATAGATGCCTTGATAGAAACCTACTTGGTGTCTGTTCTCTTTGTTCTCGACCGTTTCATTTTGCAGGTCCGAATCTATCCTCTGGCTGAAGTGAATACAGACCTGAATGGGGCTGCGGGATGATTCCACTCAGATGGCACCTGGGCGTGGGACTCAGACACGGAGGAAATAGATAGAGGACACACTGTCTTACAGAGCTCTACGTAATGAAAGAAAAGGAGAAGGACGTGCGCCATTCCACACCATAGGTAATTGATGCCAACACTGGCCATATTTGTAGAAGTTTTTCATGTTAGAGGGGTACAGGGCTAGGCTGAATCAGTACTGACCCAGTGCATGATTCACCTAGGATTTGACAGTGAGAAATGGGTTCAAAGTTGTCCAAGATAGCCATTCAGAATGCA
This sequence comes from Montemys delectorum, assembly GCA_019843815.1. Lineage (NCBI taxonomy): Eukaryota > Metazoa > Chordata > Mammalia > Rodentia > Muridae > Montemys > Montemys delectorum. The sequence continues at coordinate 41,295 of JADRCD010225910.1, forward strand.
GACAAACTACTCAGAACAAAGGGAGTCAGGGTAGAAAAAAGCATTAACGAATCTTTCAGAAGAGATAGAAAATTATTGTCCATGGCTCTAGGGAGTGACTTAGATAAATAAAAAGACTTGGGAGAAAATCGGAAAGGCGCTCAGAAATAATAAAGTGAATAGATTCGCTCTCTGCCTGTGGGCACTTGTCATGGATATTATAGGGGAGAATGAAAAAAAAGTGGAAGGAGGAGCCATCAGAAAGCGAATGGAGTCTGATTAGCTCCAAGAATATGAAAACAGATAGTTCCTCAGTAGACTCAGAGATGGAAGCTGAGGAGGACCAAAATACCTCATCAGACTCAGCTATAGTAACCGAGGAAGGTTAAAATACTTCTGCAAAAAGCAGATTCGCCAGGTCTTGTGAAAAGAGGCGGTGTTCTTACACAGCATCTGCTTCTTCTCTAAGAGAAAAGACTCAAAGAGGATCGCAATTAAGTAAGCTGGAGCTTGAAATTAAGCTACAGAAATTGAGTGATGAGCTAAATGAATTAAAAACGCTATCAGGCAAAAAGAAAGGCAGCTATCTGGAGGCAGGGCATTCACCTTTAGAGAGATCAATCTGTCAGGCTTGTGAGAATGGGCAGGACACTTCTGGACTACTAGCATTTCCAGTAGTAGAAAGGCGGGATCAGAATGACGAATTGTATAGATATTATCAAGCTTTAGATATCAAAATTATTAAGGATCTAAAGGAAGCAGTTACTTAGTATGGTCCTAATGCGCCGTTTACTCAGGTGCTTTTAGACAATGTTATAGAATTTAACCTAATGCTGGAGGACTGGAAGATGTTGTACCGAGCCATGTTACAGGCAGGGGATTATTTGGTCTGGAACTCAGAATGGCAGGAGGCTAGCAAGAAATCAGCATCGCAAAAACGCTCAATCAGGTAACCCAGATTGGAATCTAGACATGCTTCTAGGAGAGGGACAGTACGAAGGGAATGCTAGACAAATTGAGTATCCTGCCGGAGGGTATGCTCAAATTCCAATGGCGGTGAGAAAAACTTGGGTACAATTACCGACGAAAGGAGAAGGTAGTGGGACTCTGGCTGGTATCCGGCAGGGACCAGAGGAACCTTTTCAGAATTTCGTAGCTAGATTGCAGCAAGTGGCAAGCAGAACGCTTGGAACTGCTTATATGGATGTCTTGCTCATCATGCAGTTAGCCTATGAAAATGCTAATTCAATGTGTAGAGCAATTATTCACACAAGGGTCAGATGGATTTATGTGGATTTATTCACCTTTGTGCAGATATCGGAACTTCCTATAATAAGGGTTTAGCTATGGTAGCGGCATTGCAAGGCACTACTATCCAGAGATCCTGGTGCAAAGGCAGGAGAATAAAAGATGCTATTCGTGCGGAAGTATCAACCATTTTAAAAATGAGTGTCCTAAGAAATCAGGAGGTACAGGCAGGCAGCAATCAGGAGCTGCTCCAAGAGTCTGTGCTTGTTGTAAGAGAGGAAAACATTGGGCCAGAGAATGTTGAATTAAAAAGGGTTTGCAAGACAATACCTGGTCAGGAAATGAGTCCGGGGCCAGCCCCTAGCCCCATTCTTAAAACAACAGGCAGTATTTGGGGCCAAGAGGCTGCCGCCAAGCCAGGAAGATCTGTATCTGAGCTCTTCAGAGCAACCCCAGGAAGTGTAGGAGTGGACCTATGTTCCACCTGCCACACAGTACTAATGCCAGAGATGGGAGTTCAGATTCTGCCCACTAGAGTTTTTGGGCCTTTATCTTCAGAGACTTGGGGATTTGTCTTAGGAAAAAGTAGCACAATTGTGAATGGATTGCAAATTTATCCAGGTGTTATTGACCACAATTATCAGGGAGAAATTAAGATTATGGTGTCCTCGCCTTGCACTGTCATTACAGTACCTGCTAATCAGAAAATTGCTCCGCTTATCTTAGTTCCTATATATCCTATGTCCTCTAATACTGTTACTAATGAGAAAAGACAGACTTGTTCTCTGGAGTCTAACTTCTTGAGTTCTTTGTATACATTGGATATTAGCCCTCTATCAGATATGGGATTGGTAAAGATCTTTTCCCAATTTGTTGGTTGCCGTTTTGTCCTATCGACAGTGTCTTTTGCCTTACAGAAGCTTTGTAATTTTATGAGGTCCCATTTGTCAATTCTTGATCTTAAAACATAAGCTATTGGTGTTCTGTTCAGGTAATTTTCCCCTGTGCCTATGTGATCAAGGTTCTTCCTCACTTTATTTTCTATTAGTTGAAGTGTATCTGGTTTTATGTGGAGGTCCTTGATCCACTTGGACTTTAGCTTTGTACAAAGAGATAAGAATGGGTCGATTTGCATTCTTCTACATGCTAAGCACCAGTTGAGCCAGCACTATTTGTTGAAAATGCTGTCTTTTTTTTTTTTTTTTTTCAAGACAGGGTTTCTCTGGATAGCTCTGGTTGTCCTGGAGCTCACTTTGTAGACCAGGCTGGCCTTGAACTCAGAAATCTGCCTGCCTCTGCCTCCCAAGTGCTGGGATTAAAGGCATGTGCCACTACCACCTGGCTGAAAATGCTGTCTTTTTTCAACTGGATGGTTTTAGCTCCTTTGTCAAAGATCAAGTGGCCATAGGTATGTGGGTTCATTTCTGGGTCTTCAGTTCTATTCCATTGATCTACCTGCCTGTCACTGTACCAATACCATGCAGTTTTAATCACAATTGCTCTGTAGTACAGCATAAGGTCCGGGATGGTGATTCCACCAAAGGTTTCTTCATTGTTGAGAATAGTTTTGGCTATCCTGGGTTTTTTGTTATTCCAGATGAATTTGCAAATTGCTATTTCTAAGTCTGTGAAGAACTGAGTTGGAATTTTGATGGGGATTGCATTGAATCTATAGATTGCCTTCGGCAAGATGGCCATTTTTATTATATTAATGCTGCCAATCCATGAACATGGGAGATCTTTCCATCTTCTGAGATCTTCTTCAATTTCCTTCTTCAGAGACTTGAAGTTCTTGTCAAACAGATCTTTTACTTGCTTAGTTAGAGTCACACCAAGATATTTTATATTATTTGTGACTATTATGAAGGGTGTTGTTTCCCTAATTTCTTTCTCAGCCTGTTTACCCTATGTGTAGAGGAAGGCTACTGATTTGCTTGAGTTAATTTTATATCCAGCTACTTTGCTGAAGTTGTTTATCAGGTTTAGGAAAAGCTAGTTTTCTAACTGGATAAAGCATGTGCAGGACAGAAACAAGGACTGAGAAATGGCAAAGCCTCACTGATGGACATGAACCATAAGACACAGGTACAGAGAACTGGAAAAGTAAAACATGGCTCTAAAGACAGAGGCCCTAAAGAGAAAGCTCTCCCTCCCCAGCAATACTTCTGACTGTAAAGTAGGAATTAGCTCTTATTTCTTACTCAAACCCTGACAAGTTGAAAGAAAGAAGTCTTTGCTTGGCTTCTGCCTCCATACTCCAAGTACCGAGATTTCAGGAACATAACATACTCATCCGTTCATGTGATTCTGGGGATCAAATGTAGGGCTTTGTTGATGTGAGACAAGCATTCCACAGTCTGAGATATGTCTCCAGCCCTCTAGCCTCATTTCAGATGAAAAACTAAATACAATATCTCTCCTTCTTTGGAACTTTGTCTCCATGCCACTGTACTTCTATAATCTCAGACTCCAATATAAATGTCTTTGGTAACAGGTATGTCAAGGCCTGTCAGAGATTCAGCAAATGGGAACCACTCTCTAAAATAAGACATTAAATGACTTACTCTTTATCAGCAAAGACATTTTATTGTAATTAAATATATGTATATAATATATTTAATATATTAAATATATATATGTATATATAACATATAACTTGCTACCTTACCCATTTTACATTAATAGTTAATATAGCAAACATGGCCACCGTCCATTCCAGAACTTTCTATGCTCCAAGATGGTGATTCAGAAACTTTCCCTACTCCCAGATGCTAAATCTCCATTCTACTTTCTGTCTTCTCCATGAATTTAACTAGTATAGGACCTCACATAAGTGGAATTATATGGTATAGGTTTCTCTGTAATTAGTTTAACTCACTACCATGATGTATTCAATCTTCATTCATGTTTTAAGATGTTATAATTTCTGCTATTTTTGAAGTCTGAATAATATTCATACATATATGTGTATTACATGAATATGTATCTATGTATTATATCCCTATATATACATATATGCTTCAACTTTATAGTTAACATTTAGTATCAGCTACTAGTATGGTAGGAGCTGATGACTCTAAATAATATTTACTCAATATAATAAAAAAATCAATTCTCCTTTCCCTCCCATTGTTGACCCAAAAGGAAAAGGTGACTTGGAAATATATACTGTGGAACTCTGTCCTCCATCTGCCGGAGCAGAACAGACCAATGTGGCTTCCCTCTGAGCTGCAGTAAAATGCTGTGAGTGGGCTTGTGCAGTCACAGCAGGTAAATATGAAAGAGACAGAACTGGAGGAGCGAGAGCTGGAGGCCCTGCAGCCTTGTCTCTGGAGCAGCCAGATCTCTTCTGCATTTCTCAAGGACTTAGGCTTTCACCACAATGCAAGCTGACCCATGCTAAGAGTGGATTTACTGTGCTGACCTCCTACTCCTAGCAGCTTCCCCGTGTCTCTCAGAAAGATGGAGCTGGCCTGATGCCAATGGGGCAATACATCAGACACCTCTGACAGCTAACAAGTGGGGGCCACACCCTCGAACTTCAATCGCAGAAAATATGACATCGTATTCCACCCCTAGCAACAAATACAAAGATTAAATGAGCCTTCCTGCCTGTCAGCCACCTCAGCTGCTCCTTCGAAGCTTCAGTGTTATTTGGAAATATTACGGGTGTTGGTGCAATGCAGCTTAATTAGTGAGAATGCCGAAGTATTTACAATACAAATGTGATACAGGGGGCCCTGTATGAATGCTCCAAATTGACTAAATTTTTTGCTATTTTATCTTTATGTCAACCTGACCTGCAAGTGTACTTTGAATGTGTCATTACTGTCTGTTACTACTAAAGAAAGAATAGGATAAATCAGATATTAATCCCTTCTATCAGACCCTGAAGTCACGCAGAAGAGCTTCAGCTGCCAGAACTTGAAGTCGAGTGTTCAGGGCTCTGGTCCTCAAAGCCCACAAAGCCAATGACATGGTTGTCTCTGTTTTGCACAATGGTCATCTGTCAAAACTTTCCATGCCAAGAAAAAAATAAAGTTGGAAAACAGCTGCCATGAAAACAGTCTAAGGAAGCCCCCTTAAAACTAAAATGGGGCTACAGTGGGACACAAGACCCCACACATCTGAAGAAAGGGAAGTCAGTGCGTGAAAGGCACACTTGGATATGCACACGGGGTCACATCCCCATTCATAATAACCAACAGACAGAATCAACCCATGTGTCCATCAACAATAGAAAATTGATACAAAGAATGTGCTGCATATTATCCAGCCACAAAAGGGTGAAATGTTATCCTTTCATGGCCCAGATGCAAAGCGAATAAGCCAGAAACAGAACCAATATCATGTTATCTCGCTGGTTAGTGAAAAGATTACTTAGAAGAGAATTGCATAAGGAAAATGGAGCACAATAGAGCTGCGAAGGGTAAGAGAAGGTGGGAAGAGGACAGAGTAATAGACACCAAGTTACAATTGGGAGGAGTAAGTCTGTTTTAGTCTTTTTTGTTTGTTTGTTTGTTTGGCTTTTGTTGCTTTTCTTCTGTTGATTTGAGAGAGGTTGGACATATTGTGGGCGAGGAAGAACCTGGGAGAAATTAGGGGAAGAGAAAGAATGTATATCACTAAAAATTCAAAAGTCACTACACTGAAAAATTAGAAACATAAAGGCAGTAGGCTCTGATGGAAGAAACCAGAACTCAGATCCCGAAGATCCAGCCACACTCTGCCACAAACTATAACTGAGCCAGAGACAGATCTCTGGGCCCAGGCTCTTCATGAGAAAGCTGACTCTGGATAAGAATCTACTTCCCTCCCGTGCCGGCTAGCTTTTATGTCTTCTTGACACAAGTTAGAGTCATCAGAGAGTACGGAACTTCAACTGAGAAAATGCTTCACGTGATCGATCAGGCCATAGGCAAGCCTGTAAGCATTTTCTTAATTAATGATTGGTGGCAGAGGGTCCAGCCCATTGTGGGTGGTACCATTCCTAGGCTAGTGGCCCTGGGTTCTATTGGAAGGATGAGCAAGCCATGGGGAGCATGGCAGCAAGCAGTAGGCATCATCTCCTGCCTGCAGGTTTGAGTTCCTGTCCTGACTTCCTTCGCTGACAATATGCAAGTGTAAGCCAAATTAACCCATTCCTCCCCAACTTGTTTTAAGTCATGGAGTTACATCACAGCCATAGTGGCCTGGACTAAGACAGCACTGCCGCACAGCTGAGGGATTCTGAAATGTGAGGGAAACTGGGCTGTCGTGGACAATTCTCGTGGATAATTGGGCCTCTATACTAGGGATGTTTTTAAAGGACTTTTACGTTAGAATGGCAAGGACATCCAAATCATTAGTGCAATATATAGCAGAGATCTTGCGTCAGCTTGATGCTGCAGATGATTGGTACCCAATCTTGGGGCTTTCTTTGAAATTTGCCCATATCATTTTTCTGTGCCTGTTTAAAATCTGTAAATGTCTAATCCAGACCGTCTATTCAATTTGTAACTTGTTATCAATTATATAAATTATGTGTCTAAAGTTGATATCATTTACAGCCTGAAATAATTAAGGGATCTTAAAAATATAACTTAAAATTATATGAATATGACTGGAGGAAAGATGCCCAAAGCTAGGTAATGAGTGGTTCGTGGGTCATAGCAAATGTTGCCATATATAATCAATAAAATACATTGCCTCCTGAATATGTTGCTGGTTCATAATACATGCACAGTCTTTTGCTGTATCACATATAAATCAGAGAAACAAACTTAAAAACCCAATATCTAACAAATGTCCATGCATAATATCTCATTTTGTTTTCATAACAATACACAAGAGGGGAGTGGTGTGTGTGTATGTGTGTGTGTGTGTATATGTGTGTGTGTGTATGTGTGTGTGTGTGTATGTGTGTGTGTATGTGTGTGTGT
>JADRCD010225910.1:56114-66222 GCA_019843815.1 Montemys delectorum
TAAGTTACTCTTTCTCTGAGATGAATGCTTTTCGAAATTATCACAGCCAATGAACCAAATTCTTACCCTCCCATAATGTCTGTGCCACCCTCCAAACAGAACCATTGTTCATTGAAACAGTTGGTGAATGACTTTATGGATAGACCATCTTAATATACACACCATTTCTTAAATGAATGTAACCTGTTCTCTGTGGGCTGAGAAGGAAGACAATCACTCAAGTCAAATAGCTTTGACCATAGCAGGAAGTCTGTATCCAAAAATCGTGCCTACAATTCATTTCTTGGCATAGCAGAACTGTCAACTCTCAGCTTAGCTATGATAGAGGTAAAATCCTTTGGTGATGTGAGGGTCATTGAAGTACAGCCTTATTACGATGAAATCCAGTGTCTAAAAATTGTTCTTATTTTGGGCTTGTACCACAGTAAGAGCCAAGATTTTAAACTCTACTAAATACAAAACAAACAAACAAACAAAAGACTTTATATATTTATGTTCATTTAAGAAAATACTATTAGTGATGTATTATTTTGAAATATACAGTTAATATGTTTGGAGTTATTTAAAATTTATATTGAGAAAAACATATGTATTTTCAGTATTGCTGTAGACAACCATCTACATAAGACTGTAAAATTGATTGTTGTTTTATATCAAACAATTTTTAAATTTCTTCATTTTTATTGTTATAATATTGTATAAATTTTAAAAAATATAACAAAGAAAGATATTGTAGGTAATGAAGGGTGGTCTCTGGTAGGAGTTGGAATACAAAAGGAAAACAAGAATGTAATACAATTCTATTTACTTAAAATATGTTTTTAAATGTTAACAAATTCAGATAAATTGAAATCACATAACTTTTCTCACCATAATACAATAAAAGTTAAAAAAATGACTTGTCTTTAACTGACAAATATTTAGTTAAAAGAAAAAGGAACTCACTATAGATTTTCTTATCCCTGTCATATGTTAAACTGGCATAATAATATCAGGGAGTTCAATGGTTTGTTTAAGGTAATTCCAGGGATATGTGTAAATTAGTGCCTAGTAATTATGATCATTATTTTCATTGGTTTTTATCCCTCTATGAAACTTCTTTGTTCAGGCATATTTTTCCCACATGGTTATCTATTGAAGGAATATTTCCCAAGTCTAAGAGATGGGAGGATAAACTGATCCAGCCTTATAGTTTTAAATTTTTTTCATTTGTAGATTATTCATACTACATTTGTTATATTTTTTATATTAACTACTTCAGAATTTCTGGATCCTGTGTGTGCTCATAAATGCTGACAGGAAGAAGGGGAAGGAGATGAAATTTGCTGTAATTTCTAAGATGCAGTCTTGCCAAGAAGCTCAAAGAAAGAATAAGAAACAGAGACCCAGTGAATAATTTGCTATGAATGTCCTGGTAACCAATTAAAATACAATCCCTCATTCCCTTTTCATATTTATGTCAAACTTAAGACACAAGGCTCAAGACACTCTATCTTACAGAGAATAATACATTCTCTTTTTATTCCCATCCAAGTAAACAATTGTTTATTTCTCAGACCCTAAACAATTTCTCTTTAAATCATGTTGACATATGCTGGAGATTCCTTGAAGCTAATTTAATTCAACTTTGAAATTCAAAACAGACAATGGAGAACATGGTGATATTCAGACCTCTACCCTTCTTGTCCTCTGGCAGATCTCTACCTTAGACCTACAACTAACATGGGTAGAGCACACAATTAATGTTGAAATTCTCAATCCTAACAGTATCTAACCAAGTAGAACGTAGAACTCCTTCACCAAAGAGATCACACTTGTAGCAGCTGAGAAACTGAAACCTCATACTCAACAAGTTTGGGTTCTACTTAAATAGTAGGTGCTTTTTAAATTATTTTTTTGGTAGTGGAGCAATGGCCCAAAGTCAAGAATATGGCTGCTCTTCCAGAGGACCTCAGTGTGATTTCTGGCACCCACATTACAGCCCACACACCTTCTGCAACTCTGATGCACTATTCTGGCCTCTTTGAGTACCAGACACACACATAGTGCACTGACATATCTACAGGCAATACAACCATACACATATTTTTTTTCTCTAAATGTTTGCCCAAAGGCCTAAATTTCAAATTGATGCCATGCTGAAATGTTTGGACCCTGATTACGGCTTGCTGACAACTGGTATTTCTATTATGCTCCTTAACCAATTAAACTATTGACTAGGAAGTGCTCCAATGTTAAATTCCTTTAAAGCTTTATTAACTTTTTAATACATTTATGATTCTCATAAGCTAGGCGATACATTTTATTGATGTCTAACTCACTTCCTTGAACTAAAATTAATCAATATAGTGTACTAGTTTTGGTTACAATTTATTAGACCTTTCCATCCAAAATATTTGCAGTAGTCACTTTGTACCTAAAGCAAAATCGTTGTACCCCTTAGAGTAAAGCCAGGCGGTACCGTGGGCTCCCCCAGGCATTTGTACTTTCCCACAATCACTACCTTATCAATCAACAGTTTCAATGCTGGTACTGGAATAATACACGCAATGTTATAAAGTACAGAGAAATATAGAACATAAAAGTACCAATATTAAGGGGAGTATCATCTTATGAAAGGAAAATTATCAATAAGCAAAGATTTTATATATATGTAAGTATATATAAACTATAAAAAGATAGATTAAATTCTTAACCATAGTGTGTGTGTGTGTGTGTGTGTGTGTGTGTGTGTGTTCATGTGAATGTAGGTCCATACATCTCTCTATGGCTGTCTTTTTCATGATGAATTGCTTTTGTCAACTTGACACAGAGACACACAGGAAAAGAGAACATCATTCAAGGGCTATTCTCCATCACATTGACCTGTGGGCAAGTCTGAAGTGCATTTTCTCACTATGGGTAGAATCATGCTGGGCAGTAGGTTCTAAGTTGTAAGAAAGGTATAAAAAATGTTAGTCTGGGACCAGGACCAAAACCAGACTATTAAGCACCATACTGTTTCAGTTCTTTGTCCCCAGGTTCCTGCCTTGAGTTCCTGCCCTGATTCCATGAATCAGGTCCCCTGAACCCCCGGATCACTTCTGCTCTGAGGCACCCACCTGGAGCCCTTAGGACATAGGGATCTAGGAGCAGGATGGGACAGGATCCTTCTGGCTTCTATCTATGGCTGAAGCTGACCTTGTACCACAACTCTCCATAAGCAAATCTGCAAATCCTGCTGGGAGAGAGCTGGTCTTCCAGGAGTGCTGACACACCTGAGTGCACAGGTAAGGCCACCACTTCTGCTCAATTAACTGGCCAAAGAGGGACCTGCCCAGAGCCCTCAGGATACAAGAACCAAGGAGAAGCATGGGACAGGATCTTTCTGGTTTCCATCTGTTCCCCAGAGCTGACCCTGTGCCATAGCATTTTATAATCAAATTCCACCTGAAGTGAGCTGGTCTCCCAGGAATGCTGACACATGGGCTTACAGAAAGGACAGGCCACAGTCAAAGAGAGCAAGACTAGCTAACCCTAGAGATAACTAGATGGTTAGAGGCAAGGAAAAGAACATAAGCAACAGAAAACAAGGCTACTTGGAATCATTGGAACCTAGTTCTCCCACCATACCAAGCCCTGGATACCCTAACACATCTGAAAAGCAAGATTCAGTTCTAAAATCCTATCTCATGAATATCACAGAGGAATTTAAGAAGGAAATAAATAGCTCACTTAAAGAAATACAGGAGAATGCAGGTAAACAAGTAGAAGCCCTTAAAAAGGAAACAAATAGCCAGGCAGTGGTGGCACATGCCTTTAATCCCAGCCCTTGGGAGGCAGAGGCAGGTGGATTTCTGAGTTCAAGGCCAGCCTGGTCTACAGAGTGAGTTCCAGGAAAGCCAGGGCTACACAGAGAAACCCTGTCTCGAAAAAAAACCAACAACAAAAAAAGAGAAACAAATAAATATCTTAAAGAATTACAGGAAGCCAATAAATTCAGGGCTGAAATCAACCAGGCAGAAACAAAAAGAACTATGCAAAGAAGAAACAAAACTAGGAGCTGGTTCTTTGAGAAAATCAACAAGATAGATAAATTCTTATCCAGACTAACTACAGGGCACAGAGACAGTATCGAAATTAATAAAATCAGAACTGAAAAGGGAGATATAACAATAGAAACAGAGGAAATTAAAAAAAATTGTCATATGCTACTACAAAAGCCTATATACTAAACAAAACTGGAAAATCTAGATGAAATGGATAATTTTCTAGAAAAATACCAGGTACCAAGGTTAAATCAGGATCAGATGAACCATCTAAACAGTGCCATAACCCCTAAAGAAATCAAAGCAGTCATTAAAAGTCTCCGAATTCAAAAAAAAAAAAAAAGCCCAGGACCCAATGAGTTTAATGTAGAATTCTATCAGACCTTCAAAGAAGACCTAATATCAATACACCTCAAACTATTCCACAAAGTAGAAACACAAGGAAGACTACTCAATTCATTGTATGAAGCCACAATTACACTGATAACTAACCCACACAAAGACTCAACAAAGAAAGAGAACTTCAGAGCAATTACTCTTATGAATATTGATGCAAAAATACTCAATAAAATTCTCACAAGCCAAATCCAAGAAAATATCAAAATGATTATTCACCACAATCAAATAGGCTTTATCCCAGAGATGCAGAATGGTTCAATATATGGAAATCCATCAATGTAATCCACTACAAAAACAAACTCAAAGAAAAAAGACTATATGGTCATTTTATTAGATGCTAAAAAAAGCATTAGACACTCATTCATGTTAAACATTTTGGAAAGATCAGAAATTCAAGGCCCATACCTAAACATAGTTAAAACAATATACAGCAAACCAGTAGCCGACATTAAACTAAATGGAGAGAAATTTGAAGTAATCCCACTAAAATCAGGGACTAGACAAGGCTGCCCACTCTTTCCCTATCTCTTCAATACAGTACTTTCTGAAGTTCTAGTTAGAGCAATTAGAAAACAAAAGGAGGTCAAAGGGATCCAAATTAGAAAGGAAGAAATCAAAATAGTATTTGCAGATGATATGATAGTATACTTATGTGACTACAAAAATTCCATCAGAGAAATTCTACAGCTGATAAACAACTTCAGCAAAGTGGCCAGATATAAAATTAACTCAAACAAATCAGTAGCCTTCCTCTACTCAAAGGATAAACAGGATGAGAAATAAATGAGGGAAACAGCACCCTTCACAATAGTCACAAACAATATAACATATTTTGGTGTGACTCTAACAAAACAAGAGAAGGATCTGTATGACAAGAACTTCAAGTCTCTGAAGAAAGAAATCAAAGAAGACCTCAAAATGGAAAGATCTCCCATGCTTGTGGATTAGCAGGATTAATATAGTAAAAATGACCATTTTGCCAAGAGCAATCTACAGATTCAATGGAATCTCCATCAAAATTCCAACTCAATTCTTCATAGAGTTAGAAAAAGCAATTTGCAAATTCATTTGGAAGAGCATAAAACCCCAGATAGTGAAAACTATTCTCAACTATAAAAGAACTTCTGGGGAATCACCACCCCGACCTCAAACTGTACTACACACAGTAATAGTGGTTAAAAAAAGAAAGAAAGAAAATCTGCATGGTACTGGCAGTGACAAGCAGATAGATCAGTAGAATAGAATTGAAGACCCAGAAATAAAACCAAACACCTATGGTCAAATCAATCCGTTCTTATCTCCTTGTACATAGCTCAAATCCAAGTGGTCCAAGTATCTCCACATAAAACCAGATACACTAAATCTAATAGATGAGAAAGTGGGGAAAAGTCTCGAACACATGGGCACAGGAGAAAAGTTCCTGAACAGAACACCAATGGCGTACTCTCTAAGATCAAGAATCAACAAATGGGAGCTCATAAAATTGCAAAGCTTCTGTAAGGCAAAAGGCACTGTCAATAGGACAAAACAGCAACCAACAGATTGGGAAAAGATCTTTACCAATCCTACATCCAACAGAGGTCTGATATCTAATATATACAAAGAACTCAAGAAGTTAGATTTCAGAGAACCAAATAACCCTATTAAAAAATGCGGTACAAAGCTAAACAAAGACTTCTCAACTGAGGAATATGGAATGGTTGAGCAGCACCTAAAGAAATGTTCAACTTAGTCATTGGGGAAAGACATATCAAAATGACCCTGAGATTCTATCTCACACCAGTCAGAATGGCTAAAATGAGAAACTCCGTTGACAGCAGATGCTGGTGAGGATGTAGAGAAAGAGGAATACTCCTCCATTGATAGTGGGATTGCAAGCTGGTACAACCACTCTAGAAACCATTTTGGTGGTTCCTCAGAAAATTGTACGTAGTACTATCTAAGGACCCAGCTATACCACTCCTGGGCATATACCAAGAAGATTCTCCATCATGTAATAAGGACACATGCTCCACTATTTTCATAGCAGCCTTATTTATAATAGCCAGAAGATGGAAACAACCCAGATGTCCCTCAACAGAGGAATGAATGGATACAGAAAATGTGGTATATTTACACAATGGAGTACTACTCAGCTATTAAAAAATGACTTCACAAAATTCGGAAGCAAATAGATGGATCTAGAAAGTATCATCCTGAGTGAGGTAACTCAGTCACAAAAGAACACACATGGTATGTACTCACTGATAAGTGGATATTAGGAAAAGAACATGGAATGTCCATGATACAACTCATGGACCACATAAAGCTCCAGAGGAAGGAAGACCAAAGAGTGGATTCTTCTGTCCTACTTAGATGGGGGAACAAAATAATCAAGGGAAGTAGATAGTGGGAGGGACTTGGAAGGAAGAGAAGGGGAGAAACAGGAAAGGATTAGGTATGGAAGGTGATGAAGGAGATGTGCAGAGGATCAGGAAATTGAACAGACGTGTGTAGCAATGGGGGATGGGAGACTGGGGGTAGCAACTAGAAAGTCCCAGAAAGCAAGAGCCTCCCAGGACCCCATGAGGATTGCGCGGCGCCGACGACCCTGACCAACAAGGGAGAAGGACCAGCACACCACGTCCTTCTAGCAGCAGTTTACTCAGGAATGTCTTGCTTAACGGTTACAGCAGAGTGACAGAGTGGCCCCAAGCCCCACCAGGAGTCTGACTATATACCTTTCGTAGGACTGCCCATGAGCCCATACCACTTTTCACATAGTCATAGGCTACTAGGCATTGACGTAGAATCAGGCCACTGGTGGGCACGCCCCCAGGTCCAAATAAGGACTTGTTTACTCCAACGGCTCCAGCTCTGCCAGTGCGATCTTTAAGGCACGGCAACAGCGCTCCACAGAGGATGACATTAACTGAAATACCCCACAAAGGGGAGGAGGGAGAACCTGTCCAGACCATATCCAGAGGTTAGGCATTGTACCTCCAGTTGGAGTATGGGGCCACCCACACATTCCAAAATTTTAACCCAGAATTGCTCCTGTCTAAAGGACATACAGGGACAAAGAGTGGAGCAGATATTGAAGGAAAGGCCATCCAGAGACTGTCCCACTTGGGGATCCATCACAAATGCAGACACAAAAGTCCTGACACTATTGCAGATGCCAAGGCTGGCTTACATAGAGGAGCCTGATATAGCTGTCTCCTGAGAGGTTCTGCCAGATCCTGACCCATACAGATGTGGATGTTCACAGCCAACCATCAGACTGAGCACAAGGACCCCAATTGGAGGAGCTGAGGGAAGTAATAAAGGAGCTGAAGGGGCCTTACCCTATAAAGGCTTGATGCCTCAGTATAGAGGAGTGCTAGGGGAATGAGGCAGGAGTTGGTAGGTTGCTGGTGGAGCACCCTGATGGAAGCAGCATAAGGGGAGATGGGATAGGAGATCTACAGAGGGGAAACCAGGAAAGAGAATAACATTTGAAATGTAAACAAATAACATATCCAATAAAAAATTAAATGTAAAAAAAATGAAAAGAAATTTTAAGAAAATAAGATAAAATAGCTGTTTACATACTCAATTTTGAATGTAAAAAAAATAAATATTTGTAAAATACTAGAAATGCATAATGAAAAGTGGACCTGAACAGTAATATTACAGTATTATTATTATTAGTCTCTAATAATCACTAGACTATCTATCCCTTTGCCTATCACTCACACATACAAAAATAGTCACCTTTGCTATGTAACCTTTTGTTCCACTTTCCTATTTTTTAGGTGTTTTGTATTGTTTGTTTATTTGTTTGTTTTAGACATATATTTAAGGTCTATTATGATTTAAGCATTACATATTATTTATGCATATAGGATAAATAAAAGAGTACTTTTGGTATTCATTTTATTTGTGTTTTCTACTAGTTTAGAAATCCAAGCATAGTCTTTTTTTTTAAAAAAAAGATTATTTTATTTATTTAATGGGTATGAGTACACTGTATCTGTACAGATGGCTGTGAGCTATCATGTGTGTGGCTGCTGGGAATTGAACTCAGGACCTCTGCCGCTCGCTCTGGCATAATTCACTCTAGCTGTCTTCAGACAAACCAGGAGAGCGCGTCAGATCTTATTATGGGTGGTTGTGAGCCACCATGTGGTTGCTGGGATCCGAACTCAGGACCTTCAGAAGAGCAGTCAGTGTTCTTACCCGCTGAGCCATCTCTCCAGCCCCAAGCATAGTCTTTTTAATTTTTTGTTTTCTTTTCTTGGTGTTTGGGACAATTTCTTAGTTTTTTTTAAGACAGGGTTTCTCTGTAATTCTGGCTGTCCTGGTACTTGCTCTATGGACTAGGCTGGCCTTGCCCTCAGGAAATCTACCTTCCTCTACCTCCCAAAGTGCTGGGATTAAAGGCATGCATCACCACACTTCCCTTTGAGAATATTATTTAAGTATAATAAGTGTTTACCTTTCCAAATTGTGTGTGTATGTGTGTGTATACAATTACATGACTATCTGTATATTTATAAATATCTGTCCTTAATGGTATATGGTTAAATTGTTTATTTTGCATTCAGTTTTGCATGGGTAAGCAAACAGAGTTGGGGGCTAGACTGTAGCTACCTCATAGAGAACATGTTTCGCATGTGAGGAAACCTCAGGTCAATACCCAGAGTCACATTCTTTTAAGTATGAAAAATGCTAGCAGTTTTAAAAAGAAGAGCTCTCGAGGATGAGCTAAAACAGGGACATTAAGAGAGTGTCATCTTCTAAGGCAGGACCAGCCAGGAGGCACAGGCCTCAGAATCAGAAGGGCAGCAGCACAGGATCCTTTCTACCTCCCTCTCACCTAGGAGGAACTGCAGATCCACAGTCCTCTGTGCATCTTCCCTGCAAGTGGAGATCCTGTCTCTAGGGTTTGTTCTGACCCCAGGACGCAAGAGGGACGACTGATCCACAGCCCACTGCATACAGGTCTTACCTGAGGAGAGCCGATTTCCAAGAAGTACTGACACAGGCTTAAAGACCCACAGGAGGAACAAGCTCCAGCCAGAGACAGCAAAAACATCTAACAGCAGAGATCAACAGATGGTGAAAGGCAAACGCAAGAATCTTACCAACAAAAACTAAGACTACTTGGCTTCATCAGAACCTAGTACTCCCACCACAGCAAGTCCTGGTTATCCCAAAACACCAGAAAAGCACGATTTGGATCTAAAATCATATCTGACAATGGTGATAGAGGAATTTAAGAAGAGCATGAATAACACACTTAAAGAAATACAGGAGAACACAGGTAAACAGGTTCAAGCCCTTAAAAAGGAAACACAAAAATCCCTTAAAGAATTACAGGAGAACACAAGTAAACAAGTAGAAGCCCTTAAAGAAGAAACACAAAAATCCCTTAAAGAATTACAGGAAAACACAAACAAACAGGTGAAGGAACTGAACAAAACCACCCAGGACCTGTAAAATGGAAGTAGAAACAGTTATGAAATCACAAAGAGAGACAACTCTAGAGATAGAAATCCTAGGAAAGAAGTCAGGAACCATAGATGCAAGCATCACCAACAGAATACAAGAGATAGAAGAGAAAGAATCTCAGGGGCAGAAAATACCATAGAAAACATTGAAACAACAGTCAAAGAAAACACAAAATGCAAAAAGTTCCTAACCCAAAACATCCAGGA
>JADRCD010225910.1:66322-83097 GCA_019843815.1 Montemys delectorum
CCTATAGAACTCCAAATAGATTGGACCAGAAAAGAAATTCCTCCCACTACATAATAGTCAAAACACCAAATGCACAAAACAAAGAAAGAATACTAAAAGCAGTGAGGGAAAAAGGTCAAGAAACATATAAAGGCAGGCCTATCATACACCAGACTTCTCACCAGAGACTATGAAAGCCAGAAGATCATGGGTTGATGTCATACAAAACTTAAGAGAACACAAATGCCAGCCCAGGCTACTATATCCAGCAAAACTCTCAACTACTATAGAAGGAGAAACCAAAGTATTCCATGACAAAATCAAATTTACACAATATATTTCCACAAATCCACCCCTTCAAAGGATAATACATGGAAAACTTCAACACAAGGAGGGAAACTACATCCTAGGAAAAGCAAAAAAGTAATTTTCCAACAAAATTAAAAGAAGATAGCCACATGAACAGATTTCCAACTCTAACAACAAAAATAACAGGAAGCAACAATTGCCTTTCCTTAATATCTATTAACATCAATGGACTCAATTCACAAATAAAAAGACATAAACTATCAGATTGGGTACGTAAACAGGACCCAACATTTTGTTGCATACAGGAAACCCACCTCAGTGACAAAGACAGACACTACCTCAGAATAAAAGGCTGGAAAACAATTTTCCAAGCCAATAATCCCAAGAAAAAAGTTGGAGTAGCCATTCTAATATCGAATAAAATTGACTTTCACCCTAAAGTGATCAAAAAAGATAAGGAAGGACACTTCATATTCATCAAAGTTATGATCTACCAAGAGAAATTTTCAATTCTGAAACTGTATGCTCCAAATGTAAGGCCTGATCTGTGACCAATTATATGGTCACAGATCAGGCCTCAACAGATAGAAGAAGATTGAAATAATTCCTTGCATGCTATCAGATCACCATGGACTAAGGCTGATCCTCAACAACAACATAAACAATAGAATGCCCACACACATGCGTGGAAGCTCAACAACACTCTACTCAATGATAACTTGGTCAAGGAAGAAATAAAGAAAGAAATGAAAGACTTTCTAGAGTTTAATGAAAATGAAGCCACAACATACCCAAACTTAATGGAAACAATGAAATCAGTCCTAAGAGGTAAACTCATAGTTTTAAGTGCCTACAAAAAGAAACTACAGAGAGCACATACCAGCAATTTGACAGCACATCTGAAAGCTCTAGAACAAAAAGAAGCAAATTCACCCAAGAGGAGTCAAAGGCAGGAAATAATCAAACTCAGGGCTGAAATCAACCAAATAGAAACAAAAAGAACTATACAACCAAACCAACCAAACCAGGAGCTGGTTCTTTGAGAAAATCAACAAAATAGATAAACCCTTAGCCAGACTAACTAGAGGGCATAGAGACAGTATCCTAATTAACAAGATCAGAAATGAAAAGGGAGACATAACAACAGACACTGAGGAAATCCAAAAAATCATGAGATCCTACTACAAAAGTCTATACTCAACAAAATTGGAAACCCTGGATGAATTGGACAATTTTCTAGACAGATACCAGGTACCAAAGTTAAATCAAGATCAGATCAACAATCTAAACAGTCCCATATCCACTAATGAAATAGAAACCATCATTAATAGTCTCCCAACCAAAAAACCCCAAGGACCAGATAGGTTTAGTTCAGAGTTTTATCAAACCTTCAAAGAAGACCTAATACCAATACTCCTCATACTATTCCACAACATAGAAACTGAAGGCACTCTACCCAATTTGTTCTATGAAGCCACAATTACTCTTATACCTAAGCCACACAGAGACCTAATGAAGAAGAAAACTTCAGACCAATTTCCTTTATGAATATCGAGGCAAAAATACTCAACAAAATTCTTGCAAACCAAATCAAAGAATACATCAAAATGATCATCCACCATGATCAAGTAGGATTCATTCCAGGGATGCAGGGATGGTTCAATATACAGAAATCCATCAACATAATTCACTACATAAACAAACTCAAAGGAAAAAAACCATATGATCATCTCAGGGACTAGACAAGGCTGCCCACTCTCTCCCTACCTATTCAATATTGTACTTGAAGTCCTAGCCAGAGCAATTAGACAACAAAAGGAGATCAAAAGAATACAAACTGGAAAGGAAGAAGTCAAATTATCACTATATGCTGATGATATGATAGTATACTTAAGTGACCCCAAAAATTCCACCACAGAGCTCCTAAACCTGATAAACCACTTCAGCAAAATAGCTAGATATAAAATTAACTCAAGCAAATAAGTGGCCTTCCTCTACATAAAGGATAATCAGTCTGAGAAAGAAATTAGGGAAATGACACCCTTCACAATAGTAACAAATAATATAAAATACCTTGGTGTGACTCTAACTAAGCAAGTGAAAGATCTGTTTGACAAAAACTTCAAGTCTCTGAAGAAGGAAATTTATGAAGATCTCAGAAGAAGGAAAGATCTCCCATGCTCATGGATTGGCAGGATTTATATAGTCAAAATGGCCGTCTTGCCTAAAGCAATCTACAGATTCAATGCAACCCCCATTGAAATTCCGACTAAATTCTTCACTTAGAATTCTAAGTGAATTCTTTTCTAGACTTAGGAAGAGCAATTTGCAAATCCATCTGGAATAACAAAAAACCCAGGATAGCCAAAATTACTTTCAACAATAAGGTAACCTCTGGGGGAATTACCATCCCAAACTTTAAGAGGTACTACAAAGCAATTGTGATAAAAACTGCATGATATTGGTACAGTGATAGGCAGATAGATCAATAGAATAGAATTGAAGACCCAGAAATGAATCCACAAACCTATGGCCACTTGATCTTTGACAAAGGATCTAAAACCATCCAGTCAAAAAAAAGACAGCATTTTCAACAAATGGTACTGGCTCACCTGGTGGTTACCATGTAGAAGAAGGCAAACTGATCCATTCTTATTTCTTTGTACAAAGCTCAAGTCCAAGTGGATCAAGGACCTCCACATAAGACCAGATACACTGAAACTAATAAAAAAGAAAATAGGGAAGAGCCTCGAGCACATAGGCACAGGGGAAATTTTCCTGAACAGAACACGAATAGCTTATGCTCTAAGATCAAGAATTGACAAATGGCACCTCATAAAGTTGCAAAGCTTCTGTAAGGCAAAAGACATTGTCAGTAGGACAAAATAGCAACCAATAAATTGGGAAAAGATCTTTACCAATCCTATATCTGATTGAGGGCTAATATCCAATATATACAAAGAACTCAAGAAGTTAGACTCCAGAGAACCAAATAACCCTATTAAAAAACAGGGTTACAGAGCTAAACAAAGAATTCTCAGCTGACAAATACCTAATGGCTGAGAAGCACCTAAAGAAATGTTCAACATCCTTAGTCATCAGGGAAATGCAAACCAAAACAACCCTGAGAGTCCACCTCACTCCAGTCAGAATGGCTAGGATAAAAAACTCAGGTGATAGCAGATACTGGAGAGGTTGTGGAGAAAGAGGAACTTCATTGCTAGTGGGACTGCAAGCTGGTACAACCATTCTAGAAATTAGTTTGGTGGTTCCTCTGGAAATTGGACATAGTACTACCAGAGGACCCAGCTATACCACTCCTGGGCATATACCCAGAAGATGCTCCAATAGGTAATAAGGACACGTGCTCCACTATGTTCATTGCAGCCTTATTTATAATAGCCAGAAACTGGAAACAACCCAGATATCCCTCAATAGAAGAATGGATACAGAAAATGTGGTACATCTACACAATGGAATACTACTCAGCTATTAAAAACAATGAATTTATGAAATGGATGGACCTGGAGAAAATCATCCTGAGTGAGATAACTCAATCACAAAAGAAGCCACATGGTATGCATTCTCTGATAAGTGGATATTAGCCCAGAAGATCGGAATACACAAAGTACAAACTACAAGCCATAAGAAACTCAAGAAGAAGGCAGACCAAAGTGTTGATACTTCATTCCTTCTTAAAAGAAGGAACAAAATACCCATGGAAGGAGTTGTAGAAACTAACTATGGAGCAGAGACTAAAGGAAGGACAATTCAGAAACTGTTCCACTTGGGAATCCTTCCCATATTCTATCACCAAACACAGACACTATTGTGGATGCCAACAAGTGCTGGCTGACATGATCCTGATATAGCTGTCTTCTGAGAGGCTCTGACAGTACCTCACTAATACAGAAGTAGAGGCTCACAGCTATCCATTGGACTGAGTACAGGGTGCCCAATGAAGGATCTATAGAAAGGACCCAAGGAGCTAAAAGGTTTGCAGCCCCTTAGGATGAACAACAATATGAACGAACTAATGCCCCCAGAGCTCCCAGGGACTAAAAGTCCAACCAAAGATTACACATGGGGGAACTCATGCCTCCAGCAGCATGTGTATAGCAGAGGATGACCAAGTCAGTCATCAATGGGAGGAGAGGCCCTTGGCTTTTTGAAGGTTCTATGCCCCAGTGTACAAGAATATAGGGCCAGTAAGCAGGAAGGAGTGGGATGGTGAGCAGGGGGAGGAGGGAGGGAACAGGGGTTTGTTTTAGTTTTGGGATTTTTTATTTTATTTTATTTTATTTTATTTTATTTTTTGAGGGGAACCTGTGAAAGGAGATATTGTAAATAAAGAAAACATCTAATAAAAAAATAGGAAAAAAAAAAGAGTGTCACACCCTCCTTTATGGGATGATGCTCTTTCAGCTGTCCCTTGCTGGACTCTGTGCTCTGGAGCAGAAGAGCTCTGCTTTACTGGCTGGTCAAGCACCTGGCACAGCCACTCCAGAAGCTGTTGTTGAACCAACTTGCCTAATTGTGGACAGCATGTATCTTTACTACTGCCAGAAGATGAGCACAGCCAATGACATTGTACAAAATGTTTCAGTCCCTCTTAGATGCTAGAGTTTGCTTTGTTTCTGTGCCTCACCCACCCCCTTGCCACCCAGCCCCTAGAGGAAGCACTCTTCTCCAACATCGTGACTATGACTAAGCTGAGCCTGCTCAGATGATATGCACAGATCCAGAGCTCCTAGAGGAGCCAAAATTAAGCCTTATGTGATTTTTCACTTTTTATATCTCCTCTATTTTACTACCCAGCCATCAAAGTGACAAAATAAAATGATATACAAGATGAATTTATTTTAGTGAACCCCAGGCCTTCTTGCTGTGTATGTGTGTGTGTGTATGTGTGTGTGTGTGTGTGTGTGTGTGTGTATGTGTATGTGTATGTGTGTGTGTCCGAGTTTGTGAATAAAAACTTGGCTAAGGAGACCCTGAGGGATTGGCACTGAATTGTAGAATGAAGATAAAGTAGAGAGAATTAGATGTGAGATCATTGTAAGATTCCCAATGAAAACATTGCTGTTTGCATCTCAGGCTTATCCACCCAGTAATCTGGCACAACTGCAGACCCAAGAGCCACTAAGCTGCCTGAGGTTTCCTGAGGTTTCAGAAGCAAAAGGGGAGGCAGCTCTCTCTTCTCTGATCACCATCAAAAGAATAAATTGCTAAACAATAGATGATCCCTGCTTCATTTGCAACATTTGAAGCTCCCACTTCATTTGGAAGTAACAGTACAATAGTGTGCCAAACAGAACACCTAAAACATTAATCTAATTTACAATAATTTAATTCACACTTCATACTAAGAACAAGTTCTCAATATCAATGAAGTTGCAAATTTGCCTAAAAATTTGTCATAGAAAAATCTATTTTTTGTAAGGCTGTGATGATTTTTTTGTTAGACTGTCAAAGACCTTGCTAAACAATAATATCGATCCTTTTAGGGCAAGTAGATATTCACTTTGTAAATAACCATGAATAGAGTCTCTTCAGCATTATAAGCTTGCTTTGAATGGTCTGGACTGTGGTCTGTGAAGCTCCCACCTGCTAAGAAGTTATACACATTACAACATTCTTACTATTTCAAGTTTCCTACTGCTACATTCTCACTGATACCACTGCACTAAGCAATTTCTATCAGTCAATGCTAAATGAGCCAAATTTACCTTTGATTTTCTGACCTTCCACTTATTCAGCAACCTCAAAAAATATATGGCAAATGTAAGTTGTTACTAAGCTAGCAGTCAGCAGTTTCCAACCATGCAAAACCATCAGTTGGAGCCAATGGTTTAAAATGCAGATTAATATATGACTCCTTAAGCCACAAAGGAAATAGAGATGTCTAATCGGTATGTACTTGAAGTCCTTAGAGCTGTCTGCTTCCAATCATAAATCCTATACACCAAAACATTTTCTGAGAAGAGCAGTTCTAGATGTATTTTTGAACTTCCTCTGCCTTGCTATGAGGGAAAAAAAAAAACCTAAGAAGTACAGTGTGCAAAAGAGAAAAAGGCAAAGCACTACAAAGCAAATGTAATCTCT
Source organism: Montemys delectorum (assembly GCA_019843815.1). Taxonomy (NCBI): domain Eukaryota; kingdom Metazoa; phylum Chordata; class Mammalia; order Rodentia; family Muridae; genus Montemys; species Montemys delectorum. The sequence continues at coordinate 72,716 of JADRCD010225910.1, forward strand.
CTGTGACTTTCTGGGGCTTTCTTTCAAGTGGCACTTAGCAGTATTTGTGAGCTGGCAAAATAAGGGGAGACAAATTTGTGTTACAAAAGGATACCACATAATAAAGCAAAAGCAGGGCTGGAATATGTATGTATGTACCCAAATAATAAAAGAAGCTGTAGCTAGACAATAAATTTTACAGCAAGAATATCTATGATAAACTAAATTATAAACTAAGTTTTGATTAATATCCTTGGGTACCTGCTTCATGTAACAATTTGGCGTGGTCATCTTAAGACAGAGAAGAGGCAAGCACCAATCCATGATACTATTAATCATAAATACTCTGTTATGCTTGCATACAGGAGCCTAGCATGGCTGTCCTCTGAGAGGCTTCACCCAGCAGCTGACTCAAGACAGATGCAGACACTCACAGCCAAACACTGGATGGAACATTAGGATCCTTATGGAAGGATTGAAGTCCCTAAGGGGGATAGGAACTCCATGGGAAGAACAAAAGAATCAACTAACTTGGACCCTTGTGGCTGTCAGAGACTGAATGACTAACCAAAGAACATATATAGGCTGGACCTAGGCTTCCTCACACACATATAGGAGATGTGCAGCGCGGTCTTCGTGTGGGTTCTAAACAACTGGAGTTGGGGCTATTCCAAAAGCTGTTGCCTGTATGTGGCATATGTTCTTCTAGCTGGGCTGCCTTGTTTGGCCTCAGTGGAAGAACACACACCTAGGCTTGCAGAGACTAGACATGCCAGGGTGTTGGGATATGCAGTGGGGGGGAGGGGTGTCACCTGCTCAGAGGAGAAGGGGATGGGGGAAGGCTTGTGGGAGGGGTGACTGGGAATGAGATCTAGTGAGTGGGATATAAAGTGAATAAGTTAAAGAAAGAGAGAAGAAATTTAGTAATGACCCATCTTTAAGAAGTTTATCTCTTGAGCTCCAAAGACCATGTTGTAGAAACAGACTAACTCTAAGGACAGAAGGCCAAATGTCCAAGAAGAAGAAAGATAATGACTACTGTGTGCTCAAAGACCACTTTGGGTCAGGGAGGCCAGTATTATTCTGGGAAAGGCTAAAGTGACCTGAAGGTTGTCATGCAAAAATGCATGCTTTCCATTTAAGTATTCATCTGAGAAAGTTCCCTGATTACTTAAAAGCAACAGTTGCAAGGGGACTGAGAAGTGTCAGACTGGGAATAATTATAACATGTTTTATAGATGTATAAAAATGTCCAAGAGCAAATTTAATTAATAAAAAGAATGATTATCATCTAACAAGAAAGTAAACAACAAAATTATCAGAATTAGAAAACTTTTTCTCAACATTCACCTTAAACACAAATTGTCTTAACTTTCCAACTAAAGAGCTAACTGGTTGATTTGAATAAAAACAAGATCCAACTATATGCTGTCTTGAAAAAATAGTGAAAGGATGGAAGTTAATGTACCAAGCAAATGAAAGCCCCAAGTAAGTTAATATATCTGTTTTTGATAAATGGTAAACTAGACTTCAAACCAAATTAGGCAAAAGAAATAGAGGCATTATAAATTAATAAAAGAAATAAGCTACCAGAAGTTATAGCAAGTGCAAATACATATGCACCAAATGTTCAGGCTCCTAATTCCATAAATAAACACTACTGAGCATAACACTATAGCAATGTCCTCACGGAATATGAGTGACTCCAACACCTATTCTCATCCATAGTCAAGTCAACCATATTAAGTATCAATTAAGAAATGTAAGAGTTAATTCATACAAAGAAGATGGATTTATTAGTTGTTTACATAATATGTCACATACCAGTCACAGAATACACATTTTTCTCAGTGGTTCAATGAACCTTCTCTAAAACAGATGGTGTTTTAAGCTGGAATTCAAGTCTTAAATACAAAAGTATTGGAATAATTTCCTGTATCAAAGAAGAATATAATAGAAATCAATAGCAAGAGAAGGAACAGAAATTATACAGTTGCAGATTCACAAATGACCATAGTTTCTTAAATAAACCAGGGGAGGCCTTGCAGTTTCCATCTGCACCTAGAGCTGATCCTCTGCCTCAGTGCTCTATACCTAAATAGCACCTCCTAAGAGTGCATACAAGCCTGTAAGCACAGGTAAGACAATTACTGCTGCACAGAAGAACTGGCCCGGAACCCTCAGGACACAGGAACCAAGGAACAGCCAGGGACAGGAGCTTTCTGGTTCCTGTCTGCACCCAGAGATTGTCTTATGCCATAGAACTACATACACAAATGCTGCCAGGAGATAGCTGGTCTCCCAGGAGTGCCTATACACTTGAGAGTACAGGTAAGAACACCATTTCTCTTGAAATTCCTGGTACAAAAAGGGACTATCCCAGAGCCATTAGGACACAAAAACCAAGGATCAGCTGGGGACAGAATCCTTCTGGTTTCTGCCTGCACCACAAAGCTGACTCTGTACCACAGCTCTCCATACATAAATTCCTCCTGAAGAGAACTGGTCACCCAGGAGTACTGACACATAGGCTTGCTGTCAGAGACAGCAAGACCAGCTAACACCAGAGATAAACAAATGGTGAAAGACAAGGGCAAGAACATAAGCAACAGAAACCAAGGTTACTTGACATCACCAGAACCCAGTTCTCCCACCAAAGTGAGCCCTGGTTACCCCAACACACCAGAAAAGCAAGACTCTCATTTAAAAATCGTATCTAATGATGATGATAGAGGACTTAAAGAACAACATAAATAACTACCATAAAGAAATAGAAGAGAACACAGGTAGAAATCTTTAAAAAGGAAACACAAAAATCCCTTAAGGAACTACAGGAAAACATAACCAAACAGGTGAACTGAACAAAACCATCCAGGATCTAAAAATGGAAATAGAAACAATAAAAGAAATCACAAAGGGAGACAATTCTGGAGACAGAAAATCTAGGAAAGAGACCAGGAGTCATAGATGCAAGCATCACCAACAGAATACAAGAGATTGAAAAGAGAATCTCAGGGGCAAAAGATACCATAGAAATGATTGACTCGATAGTCAAGGAAAATACAAAATGCAAAAAGCTCCTAACCCAAACCATGCAGGAAATCCAGGACACAATGAGAATACCAAATCTAAGGATAATAGGTATAGAAGAAAGTGAAGATTTCCAAATTAAATGGCCAGAAAATATCTTCAACAAAATTATAGAAGAAAAGTTCCCTAACCTAAAGAAAGAGATGTCAATGGAAGCCTACAGAACTTCAAATAGATTAGACCAAAAAACAAATTCCACCTGTGACATAATAGTCAAAACACCAAATGCACAAAACAAAAAAAGAATATTAAAATCAGTAAGGGTAAAAGGTTAAGTAACAAATAAAGGCAGATCTATCAGAATTACACCAGACTTCTCACCAGAGAACTAGAAAAGCTAGAAGATCATGGGCAGATGTCATATAGACCCTAAGAGAACACAAATGCCAGCCCAGACTACTCTACACAGCAAAACTCTCAATTACCATAGAAGGAGAAACCAAGATATTCCATGACAAAACCAAATTTATACAATACCTTTCAAAAAATCCAGCCCTACAAAAGATAATAGACTGGGAATGCCAACACAAGGAGAGAAATTATATGGTAGAAAAGGCAAGAAAGTAATCCTCACTCAACAAATCCAAAAGAAGATAACCACACAAACATAAAAATAACAAGAAGCAATAATCGCTATTCCTTAATCTCTCTTAACATTAATGGTCTCAATTCCCCAATAAAAAGACACAGACTAAGCCAGGTAGTGGTGGCACATGCCTTTAATCCCAACACTTGGGAGGCAGAGGCCAGCCTGATCTACAGAGTGAGTTCCAGGACAGCCAGGACTACACAGAGAAACCCTGTCTCAAAAAAACAGAAAAAGAAAAAGAAAAAGAAAAAGAAAAAAAAAGACATAGACTAACAGACTGGATATGTAAACATGACCTAGCATTTTGCTGCACATAGTAAATGCACTTCAGTGTCAAAGACAAACACTACTTCAGAATTAAGTTCTGGAAAACAATTTTCCAAGCAAATGGCCCCAAGAAACAAGCTGGACTAGCCATTCTAACATTGGATAAAATTGACTTTCAACCAAAAGTCATTAAAAAATGTAAGAAAGGACACTTAATACTCAAAGGAAAAATCTACCAAGAAGGACTATCAATTTTGAACATCTATGCTCCAAATGCAAGGGAACCCACATTCATAAAAGAAACTTTAGTAAGCTCAAAGCACACATTACACCTCACACAAAAATAGTGTGGGACTTCAACAACCCACTCTCATTAATGGACCGATCAGGGAAACACAAACTAAACAGATACAGTGAAACTAACAAAAGTATGGACCAAATGGATTTAACAGATATCTATAGACAATTTCATCCTAAATCAAATGACTATACCTTCTTCTCAGCACCTCATGATACCTTCTTTAAAATCAACCATATAAGCACAAAACAGACCTCAACAGATTTAAGAAGATTGAAATAATCCCATGCCTCCTATCAGATCACTACAGATTAAAGCTGGTCTTCAACAGCAACAAAAACAACAGAAGCCCCATACATACATTGAAGTTGAGCAATGCTCTACTCAGTGATAACTTGGTCAAGGAAGAAATAAAAAAAAATAAAAAAACTTTTTAGAATTTAATGAAAATGAAGATACAACATACCCAAATTTATGGGACTCAATGAAAGCAGTGATAATAGAAAAAGGCATAGCTCTGAGTGCCTTCAAAAAGAAACTGAAGAGAACATACACTAGCAACTTGAAAACACACATGAAAGCTCTAGAACAAAAAAAGCAAATACACCCAAGAGGAGTAGAAGGCAAAAAATAATCAAATAGATTGGACAACAGGAAATAATCAAACTTGGGGCTGAAACCAAGTAGAAACAAAAAGAACTATACAAAGAATCAGCAAACCCAAGAGCTAGTTCTTTGAGAAAATCAATAAGATAGATAAATCCTTAGCCAGACTAACCAGAGGGAACAGAGACAGTATCCAAATTAACAAAATCAGAAATGAATGAAAAGGGACATATAACAACAAAAATTGAAGAAATCCAAACAACTATCAGATCCTACTACAAAAGCCTATATTAAAGACAACTGGAAAACCTGGATGAAATAGACAAATTTCTAGACAGATACCAAATACCAAAGTTAAATCAGGATCAGATAAAACCACCTAACCATTACCATAACCTCTAGTGAAAAAGAAGCAGTCATCAAAAGTCTCCCAAACAAAAAAAGCCCAGGACCAGATGGGTTTAGTGCAGAATTTGATGAGACTTTCAAAGAAAACCTAATACCAATACTCTTCAAACTAGTCCACAAAATAAAAACAGAAGAAACAGTACTCAAATTCTTCCAGGAAGCAACAATGTCACTGATACCAAAACCACTCAAAGACCCAACAAAGAAAGAGAGCTTCAGACCAATTTCCTTTATGAATATTGATGCAAAACTACTCAATAAAAGTTTTTTGTTTGCTTGTTGAATTTTATTTAAGTATACTAATTATATAAAAAGTGAATATTCTATGCATTTTATGTTTTCAAGTTAGTAATTAAAGAAATACTCCTAAATATTAACCACAAGTAATCAAAACAAGTTCTAAAAAATACTAAGCAAATGAAAACTGTTACATACAAGTCGTAAGTCTCAGATAAAATATGTGCATGTTTTCTATCAGTCTAAACTATAAAGAGCTAAAAAACAATGTTATAAGAAAGTACCATTCATCATATGTGAACTTGGGCTTTATAAAGTGTAGTTAATGTGGAAAAATATATTACATTAAATATGCCGTCAACTCTTAATACCCTGACAAAATGGAGGAGAGAGAATTGCCTACCAACCCTTTAATTATCTGCAATAGGAATGCAAATATTCAGAGTCGAAGTCTTTGTGGTTTTGTTATTGTTGTTATTGTTGTTTTTGTTTTTGTTTTTTTTACTGGCTTGCTTTTTTTTCTTTTATTAGATATTGGCTTTATTTATATTTCAAATGTTATCCCTTTTCTTGGTTTCCTCGTGAAACAAAATCCCTATTCTCTCCCACCCAGCTCACCAACCCACCCTCTCCCACTTCTTGGCCCTGGCATTTCCCTACACTGGGGCATAGAGCCTTCACAGGACCAAGGCCCTCTCCACCCATTGATGACTGACTAGGCCATCCTCTGCTACATGTGCTGCTGAAACCATGACTCCTACCATGTGTACTCTTTGGTTGGTGGTTTAGTCCCTGGGAACTCTGGGACTACTAGTTAGTTCATGTTGTTATTCCTCCTATGGAACTGCAAACCTCTTCAGCTCCTTGGGTCCTTTATCTAGCTCCTTCATTGGGGACTCTGTGCTCAGTCCAAGGGACAGCTGTGAGCCTCTACTTCTGTTAGTAAGGCACTGGCAAAGCCTCTTAGGAGACACGTATATCAGGCTCCTGTCAGCAAGCACTTGCTGGCATCCACAATAGTGTCCGAGTTTGGTGACTGCATATAGGAAGGATCCCCAGGTGGGGCAGTCTCTGGATTGCCCTTCCTTCAGTCTCTGCTCCACACTTTGTCTCTGCAACTTCTTGATGAGTATTTTGTTCCCCCTTATAAGAAGAATCGAAGTATCCACACTTTGGTCTTCCTTCTTCTTGAGTTTCTTGTGGTTTGTGAATTGTTCCTTGGGTATTCTGATCTTCTGGACTAATATGCACTTATCAGTGAGTGCATACCATGTGTGTTCATTTGTGACTGGATTACCTCACTCATAATGATATTCTACAGATCCACCCATTTCCCTAAGCTTTTGATAAATTCATTTTTTAATAGCTGAGTAGTACTCCATTGTATGAATGTATCACATTTTCTGTATCCATTCCATTGGCAAGAAATAATCCCAAACTCTGGTGAATGAGCTATGAAAAAATAAACAGCTTCTCTGACGTTTCCCTTACTTGGAACATTGCCCCTCCAATCCCTGGCAATTGGAGCCCACCTGAGTCACAATCATCAGAGCTCAGTACTGTAGACTCCATTGTCTAGCCCACAGCTACCCCGATGTTCCAGAGAAGTCCTACTGCCATCACAATCGTCCAACCAACTCTAGTGAAAACCAAATGTCTAAAAGACAGCTTAAGGACAAAATGAACAAGAGCCACAGTAACATGGCACCAACAAAGCCTAGATATCCTGTTACAGCAAACCCTAGATGTCCTAATGAAAATTCAGCACAAGACAATAATCTTATGTCCAGTCATATAAAGATGACAAAGGCCTTTAAAGAGGAAATGAATAAACCCCTTAAAGAAATACAGAGAAAAAAACATTCAAACACCGAGAGGCATTAAAAGAGGAGGTAAATAAAAATAAATACGGGGAAAGACAATCAAACAGGGAAAAAATATAAATAAAACTGAATTGAACATACAAGAAGCCTACAAAGCTCCAAATAGTTTGGACCAGAAAAGAAATTCCTCCCATTACATAATAATCAAAACACCAATGCAATAAACAAAGAAAGAATTTGAAAAGCAGTAAGGGAAAAAGGTCAAGTAACACATAAAGGCAGACCTATCAGAATTACACCAGACTTCTCACCAGAGACTGTGAAAGCTAGAAGATCCTGGGCAGAAGTCATACAGACCCTACAAGAACACAAATGCCAATCCAGGCTACTATTCCCAGCAAAACTCTCAATTACCATAGATGGAGAAAACAAGATATTCCATGACAAAAAAAAATTTACACAGTATCTTTCCATAAATCCAGCTCTACAAAGGATAATGGATGGAAAACACCAACATAAGGAGCAAAACTACACCCTAGAAGAAGAAAGTAATCTTTCAACAAACCCACACAAAAATAATTCTATCCTTAACAACAAAAACAACAGGAAGTAACAATTACTATTTCTTATTATCTCTTAATATGAAAATTAATATTAGCAACTTATCCTAATCTATTGGAATTCAAAAGCATGAGGATTTATAAATTTGTTGGCTATCATCAGTGATCTAATTTGGTAATTGGAGAAATAGGTAAAATACTGTACAATCCATATACACTTTCTGCTTGTTTGTACCTGACAGTGTCTTGCTGTGTACCACCTAATGGTCTTGAAATCATGCTTCTCCTATCTCAGCCTCTCTATTAGTAGTATTGTTTATTTGATGTTTTTACACCATATTATGGTTTTCAGAATAGCTTACATATTTCAAAATTATCTATATAGCCAAAGAAACATAGACAATTAATTTGGGAGGTAGATTGTAAGAGAACAACAAAGAGTGAGACTGAATGCTTTTCTTGACATTTGTAACTATTGTATCAAGTTTGAAGAAGAGGATTTTATAAGTTACTCTTTCTCTGAGATGAATGCTTGTCAAAATCATCACAGTCAATGAACCAGATTCTTACCCTCACCTAATGTCTGTGCCACCCTCCAAGCAGAACCATTGTTCATTGAAACAGTTGGTGAATGACTTTATGGATAGACCATCTTAATACATACACCATTTCTTAAATGAATGTAACTTGTTCTCTGTGGGCTGAGAATGAAGTCACTCATTCAACTCAAGTAGCTTTGACCATAGCTGGAAGTCTGTATCCAAAAATCATGCCTACAATTCATTCCTTGGTGCAACAGAACTATCAACTCTTAGCTTGGCTACTATGGAGGTAAAATCCTTTGGTGATGTGAGGATCATTGAAGTACAGCCTTATTACAATGAACTCCAATGTTTAAAAATTGTTCTTATTTTGGTTTGTACCACAGTAAGAGCCAAGATTTTAAGCTCTACTAAAAACAAAACAAACAAACAAACAAACAAAAAGACTTTATCTATTTATGTTCATTTAAGAAAACTAGTAGTGTAAATATACAGTTAATATGTTTGGAGTTATTTAAATTTTTTTTTGCCATGAGGTGTGTTTTATTTTCATCAAGCATACAAATAATTTTCTATAATATCCCAGGGCAAACCGGTGAAATTTGGCAGTCTGATTAGTGGAAGGGTCCCCTTCAGAGCTCCTCAGGCCAGTGGCATCAGCTTGGAGTGCCCATGTTCACAGTGTAGCTTGTGGCTCGTGTCCATCTTGCAGGTGGCTCTTCCTCCACATCACAAGGGGGTCTTGGAAATGACAAGATGGGGTAAGGTGAGGTGGGGCTTCCTAGGCTTTTAGGAGAGTTCACCCCTCTTTTCCGGTTCAATGGTATTGAGAAAAATGTATATATTTTCAGTATTGCTGTAGACAAGCATCTTCATAAGACTATTCAACTGATTGTTGTTTTATATCAAACAACTTTTATAATATTTATTTTTATTGTTAAAATATCTTATAAATTTTTTAAAATATGACAAAATTAAAAAAGGTAAAAAAAAAAAAAGAAAGAAAAGAAAAATAAAATTTACCTAAAGAAAGAGATACCTATAAATGTACAAGAAGCTTTCAGAATACCAAACCAAGTGGACCAAAAAAAAGAAAACCTTCCAGCCACATAATAATTGAAACACTAAATGTACAGGACAAAGGAATAATACTAAGAACCACAGGGGAGGAGTAACTGGGACCAGCAGGACCAGGTACACAGGAACTCCGTCAGCCCAATGGTTCTGGATCCTTCTGGTCTCTCTGAGCTGGTGACCTGAGCAGACCTTGGGCATAAGCTCCACAGCCAGTCCTACAACACCTAGAGGAAGCTCCACTCCCAGGCACTCTGACACACCCAGGATCAGAGGTGAGGAGGAACTAACATCTGTCCCAACACTGGGAGTAACTGAGACCAGCAGGACCAGGCACACAGGAACTTCACCATCCCAGGAGTTCTGGTTCCATCCAGTCTCTCTGGGCTGGTGACCTGAGTAAACCTTGGGCACAAGCTCCACAGCCAGTCCCATCACACAGAGGAAGCCCCATTCCTAGGTGCTCTAACAGGCCCAGGATCACAGGATCACAGAGACAGCTTGACTCTGAGGAGTTCTGACACAACCAGGATCACAGGAAGGACAGGCTCCAGTCAGATTTAGCAAGGGCAGGTAGCACTAGAGATAACCAGATGGCATGGGAACAAGCATAAGAAAATAACACAAACCAAGGTATAGTGGCTATTTCTGATTGTCAACTTGACTACATCTGAAATGAATTACAATCCAGAATTAGAAGGCTCACCTGTGGCCCTAATCTGGAGGCTGAGAGATACAAGTTCTGACCTGAATCTTGGCATGGAGACCTTGAGGAATAGTGGCTACGAATCCCATAGGATTAACATAGAAAGCTCTGAGTTCAAGGTCATCCGGGGTTAAAGGTGTGGTGGCACACACCTTTAACCTGGGCCACACTTTTTGCTGGAGACGTATATAAGGACATTGAAA
>JADRCD010225911.1:4740-19951 GCA_019843815.1 Montemys delectorum
CTCCTCCTCCTCCTCCTCCTCCTCCTCCTCCTCCTCCTCCTCCTTCTATTTCTGAGACAGGATTTCTCTATATAGCCCTGGCTGTCCTGGAACTCATTTTGTAGACCAGGCTGGCCTTGAACTCAGAAATCTGCCTGCCTCTGCCTCCCAAGTGCTGGGATTAAAGGCATGTACCACCTCTGCCCAGCACATGTCTTCTTCTTATTTTATGGAATCATTTGAGGAATATTGGTATTAGGTCTTCTTTGAAAGTCTGGTAGAACTCTGTACTAAAGCTATCTGGCCCTAGGCTTTTTTTGTTGGGAGGTTTTTATGGCTTACTATATTTGCTTAGGGGACATGGGCCTGTTTAGAATTTGGGCCTGTTTGATATAACTTTAGTATGTGGAATGTCTAGAAAACAATCCATTTCACCTAGATTTTTCAGTTTGCTTGAGAATAGGATTTTGTAATAGAATTTGATGATTTTTTAAAATTCCTCCATGTTTGTTGTTATGTCTCCCTTTTATTTCTGATTTTCCTGATTTGGATACTGTTTCTAGGCCCTTTAGTTAGTTTGGCTAGGGGTTTATCTATCTTGTTGATTCTCTCAAAGAACCAGCATTGGATTTTGTTGATTCTTTGTGTTGTTTTCTTTGTTTCTATTTCATGGATTTCAGTCCTGAGTTAGACTATTTCCTGCTGTCTATTCCTCTCTCCTTCTTTGCTTCTTTTTGTCCTAGAGCTCTTAAGTTGGTAGTATAAGTTCTCTCCAGTTTCTTTACCAGGTCACTTAGAACTATGAATTTTTCTCTTACCACTGTTTTCATTTTGTCCCATAAGTTTGGGTATGATATGTCAATATTTTCAATTAAATTCCAGGAAATATTTAATTTATTTCTTTTTTTCTTCCATGACCTAGTTATCATTGAGTAGAGAGTTGTTTAGTTTCCACGTGCGGCTTTCTGTGGTTTGTGATGTTATTGAAGATTAGCCTTAGAGCATGGTGATCTGATAGGATGCATGGGATTATTTCAATCTTCTTGTATTGGTTGAGAGTTGTTTTGTGACCAAATTGGCCAGTTTTGGAGAAGGCACCATGCGGTGCTGAGAGGAAGGAGTATTCTTTTGTTTTAGGATGAAATGTTATCTAGATGAATGTTTAATCCATTTGGTTCATAACCTCTATTAGTTTCAATGTGTCTCTGTTTAGTTTCTGTTTCAATGACCTGTACATTGGTGAAAGAGGGTGGTTGAAGTCTCCTACTATTATTATGTGGTTCAATGTATGTTTTGACCTTTAGTAACGTGTCTTTTATAAGTATGGGTACCCTTGCCTTTGTGATATAGATGCTCAGAATTGAGACTTTCTCTTGGTAGATTTTCCCTTTGATGAATATGAAGTGTTCTTCCTCATCACACTTGATAACTTCTGATTGAAAGTCTATTTTATTGGATATTAGCATGACAACTCCAGCTTGTTTCTTGGGACCATTTGCTTGGAAGAGCTTTTTCTATTCTTTTACTCTGAGTGTGTCTTTGTTATTGAAGTGTATTTCTTGTAAACAGCAAAATGCTGGATCTTGTTTGCATATCCAGGCTGTTAACTTATGTCTTTTTATAGGTGAGCTTTGTCCATTAATATTGAGGGATATTAAAGACAGATGACTGTTGGTTCCAGTCATATTTGTTTTGATAGTAGTTTTATGTGCTTGTGATTCTCTCATTTTGGCTTTGTTGTGAGATGAATAATATCTTGTCCTTTCTTTGGTTTATCTTCCTTGTATTGGAGTTTTTCTTCTAGGATCCTGTGTAGGGCTGGATTAGTAGATAGATTCTGTTTGAATCAGATTTTGTCCTAGAATCTTTTGTGTTCTCCATCTATGTAGATTGAGACTTTTGCTGATTATGGTAACCTGGGCTCTCTTTTTTGTGTTCTCTTGAGTCTCCATGACCTCCTACCAGGCTTGTTTGGCTTTTAGTTTCTCTGGTGAGAAGCCTGGTGTGATTCTGATAGGTCTACCTTTGTATGTTACTTGGCCTATTCCTTTGCAGCTTTTAATATTTTTTTCTTTGTTCTGTGTGTTTAGTGTTTTGATTATTATGTAATAAAATGATTTTCTTTTCTGGTCCCATTTGTTTGGTTCTCTGTCAGCTTCTTGTACTTTAATGGCCTTCTCTTTATTTAGGTTGAGGAAGTTTTTTTGTATGATTTTGTTGAAGACATTTTCAGACATCCTTCGATCTGGGACTCTTTGTTTTCTATTCCAAACAGTCTTAGATTTGTTCTTTGCTTTGTGTCCTGAATTTCCTGAATATTTTGGATTAGAAGTTTTTTTTGTTTTGAATTTTCTTTGATACTTGTATCAATCTCTTCTACACCTTGTATTCTGTCAGTGATACTTATATCTGTAATTCCTGACCTCTTTCTGAGGTTTTTCACTTTCAGGTTTGCCTCTATTTGTGTTTTCTTTATTGTTTCTACTCCAGTTTCTGGCCTTGGACCACTTTATGCATTCCTTCACCTCTTTGATGTGTTTTCCTGTATTTCTTTAAGAGATTTATTTGTTTCTTCTTTAAGGGCTTTGACATGTTTACATGTGTTGTCCTCTATTTCTTTCAATGAGTCATTTATATCTTCCTTAAAGGACTCTACTATATTTATGATATAGGATTTTAGGTCAGCTTCTTGATTTTCAGGTTTGTTGGTATATTCAGGGCTTGCTGTGGTGAGAGAACTGGCTTCTGATGATGCTCTTGTATATTGCCTTCTGTTGATTTTGATCTTGCACTTTCCTTTTGCAATCTGGTTATCCCTGGTGTTTGCAGGTTTGGGTGGCTGAGTCTGGGCTCTGTCTCTTTTGTCCCTAGGTTGTTTCAGGTCTCCTGGTAGGCCTATGTCTGTGGCTGTAACAGACCTCCTGTAGGACCTTCCAACTGTGGGGTCTTCAGAGAGGCAGAGATGTTGTTGATCTGTTTCACTGGCTGCATCTGATCTCTTTCAAGGCCTTCAAATTGTTGGGTCTTCAGAGGAGCAGGCAAGTTGTTGTCCCATGTGAAGTTGTTCTCCAGGGGGTAGGAGGTATTAACTGTGGTTTCTGTTACCCTGTGTGTAGCAGAACTCGAGGGAATCTTTCAGTCTTTTGGGTTGATTTCCCTGCACATCACTAATTCCCCAGAAGTCTTCAGACTGTGGTGTTGGTTCCCCATTTGCCCTGTGTAAAGAGGAACTCCTGGGATGCCTTCAAGCTGTAGTGTCTTTAGGGGAGCCAACAAGCTGGAGTTCAGTTTCTCAGTTGCCCTGTGTGCAGTGGATCTCCTGGGATGCCTCAGGCTCTGGTATCAGTTATCCTTAGTGCAGTGGATTTCCTGGGTTGTCTCAGCCTGTGGTGTCAGCAGATCTTCTGAGATGCCTCCGGATATGGTACCTACAGGGAAACTGACTAGCTTGCAGTCTATTCCAGCAGAAAGAACAAGCTAGAGAGGGAGTGATATTTGGAAAGTGGAGGCTTTGGGGAGAAATGGGTCCAGAGTCCATAGGGCTCCCAACCGCAGGTGTGGGACTTTGGGAGCTTTCTTACTCAGTGCTCTAAGTGTAGTGGATCTTCTGTGATGCCTCAGGGTGTGTTGTCTTCAGCGTAATAGTCTAGCTAAGTCTGTACTTTCTCTTTTTAAAAGATTTATTTGGCTAGGTGGTAGTGGCACACACCTTTAAACCCAGCACTTGGGAGGCAGAGACAGGCAGATTTCTGAGTTTGAGGCCAGCCTGGCTTCCAAGGGAATTTCCAGGACGGCCAAGGCTACACAGAGAAACCCTGTCTCGAAAAAAAAAAGATTTATTTACTTTAAAAATATATATATGTTTGTTTGTATATGAGTACATGTGCCAGCAAAATCTAAAAATGGCTACTGAATTTCCTGGGTCTAAAATTATAGAATTATAGGCAATTGGGAGCTGATCTTTGTATGTGCTGGGGACTGAGCCTGGGTCCTTTGTGCTATTAATTGCAAAGGTATCACTGCAGCTCCTATTTTAGAGGTTTTTCATATGAGCGTAACAATAGCAAATAAGTTAAACAAATTATCTTCCAATCTGCAATCTAAGGATGATATTTATTGGTTTTTGTTGAATATATATATATATAATTTTTGTGTTTTTCAGACAGGTTTTACTCTTCAGTCATTTACAGACTAAAACTTACTATATAGTCCAGAACAGTCTCAAAATCACATAGAGCCACCCACCTCTGTTTCTGAGAACCGGTCTACAACAACAAACAAGCAAATGACAAAAACCAAAATACTAAAATACAACAAAAAATATAGCATGTTTATTCTTTGAATATAAATGTCTTACAGTATATATTGATGTATCCAGTATTTCCATATACAACACCCTACTTCCCATACCTTCTAGTATGCTACATTGTGTACCCTCATTCATGTCCTCCTTTTATTTTATTTCTTGTAATAAATAATGCCCCAGGCCAATAGACTCTGCCTAATGGACATTGTTGGGATCAGTTATCAGGGTATGTGTAACCACAAGAGGCTACATCCCAAAGGAGAGTGGTTCTTCCTCCTTAGCACTCATCAACTGCCAATATTTTCTGATAGGTTGAGAATTAAGGGTCCCTCTCTCATCTCTTGTTGAAATTTTGGCTGGTATGATCTTGTAAAAGTATTGTTTGGTAACCACAACCACTGTGAACTGATGCACAGAACAACTCAGATGTCATCATTTCCTCTCTTCTCATCTTTCCCCATTGTTAAGTTGCTTGAGACTTGACTGTTGGGTAGGTATCTAGATGACTCACCCACAGGTGAGCACACAAAGTTGTTTATAATCTGCACACTGAAATAAATGAGATTTGACAGCATGATCATGAAGACTGTGGGTTCGTCCTTAGAACCTGTAATCTCCCAACTTTTTGACTAGGTTTACAGTAGTGTGCATCAGATCCCTTCTGTGAAGCAGCCTTTACATTTAGCCAGAAAATAGCTAGTTACTCTCATAATTGCCATCCCTCTGCTCTACCATTGGGCACAACTTACCATTGGGTCAGTATTGTAGCATGCATTATTGTAGGATATCCAGGTACAGGTAAGAAGATTCATAATATTTTCTCTTGCAGCAGCCTACTGTCACTATATAAACTAGACAACATGAAGATAACTTTCTAGTCTGACACTGACTTCTCTATGCCCTGCATTTAACAACTAAGAGCAATGGTAGCAGCGTTTGTTGTTACACATGCTTCTGGGATCTTCCTGACCAAAACCTTGCAGGATGGTATAGTAGTTTGAATGAGATTGACACCCCCTCACCCTCTAAGAACAGCTTTGAATGCTCAGACCATGGTCAGTGGAACTGTTCAGGAAGATTTACAGGAAGTGACTTTGTTAGAGAAGATGTGTCACTTGGAACAGGCTATGAGATTTCAAAAGCCCATGTCTTTTCTAGTTATCTTATTCTGCTTCATGTATATAGTTCATGATTTAAGTTTTCAGCTACTGTTTTGGAGCCATGCTTGTCTACCAGCTGCTATGCTTCCCATCCTGATGGTCTAACTCTAACTCTCTGGGACTGTAAGCCTCCTTTCTTCTATTAGTGCTCTCATCAAGGTGTTTTGTCACAGAAATAGAAAGATAATTAGACAGTATACAGGGATTTTAATCCAGAAACATGGCTGCTCTGGGAAAGGATCATATACAAAGACCTTCTAGGTATGTGTGATCTGGCTGGAATGACACACTTTATTCTTTCTGGCTGGAATACAGACATGTGCTTGGTATACACCTTTAATAACAAACAATGAAGGTAAAGTTAGTTTGTAGAAGGAAGCAACAATGTTGGAAAGTGATGTCTAATTAAGGGGCAGACAAGGTCATAAATCAGAAAAGATTTGACTGAATGAGTCAAAGATAGCATATGCCCAACTCTCACAAGAACATACAGGACAGAGAGCTACTTAAGAAAATTAAGTGAAAATTAAGTCAGAGGTGGGAGACAGCTCAGTGAATGCTGTTCAGTTGAGTTCAGTTGAGTATAGTGAATTTCAGTTGCGTTCAGTCAGTTTGGTGAAGTTCATTTAAAGTGAGTTGAGTTCAGTTCAGTTTGTGCAGTTCCATTCAGAACTCAAAGTCAATGAAGCTCAGGTTGTGGAATTCAGAAGCAGGGCTTTTTTTTTTTTTAATATTTTGTTGTTTGTTTGGTTAGTTGGTTGGTTGGTGTACTGGCTGGTTTTGTGTGCCAACTTGACACAGGCTGGAGTTATCACAGAGAAGGGAGCTTCAATTGGGGAAATGCCTCCATGAGATCCAGCTATGGGACATTTTCTCAATCAAGAGGGTAGGGCCCCTTGTGGGCAGTGCCATTCCTGGGCTGCAAGTCTTGGGTTCTATAAGAGAGCAGGCTGAGCAAGCCAGGGGAAGCAAGCCAGTAAGGAACATCCCTCCGTGGCCTCTGCATCAGCTCCTGTTTCCTGACCTGCTTGAGTTCCAGTACTGACTTCCTCTGGTGATCAACAGCCATGTGGCAGTAAGCTAAATAAACCCTTTCCTCCCCAACTTGCTTCTTGGTCATGATGTTTGTGCAGGAATAGAAACCCTGACTAAGACAGTTGGTTTTGGTTATTTGTTTTTGGGATTTTTTTTTTCAAAACAATTCAGTGAGAAGCAGAGAGAAGCCAATTTGAATAAGTCAACTTTGAGAGGATTTTAAGCCAAAACATCTGAGTTGAATGAACCATCCAGAATTCATAAAGAGCAAAAATTAGTGAGTTGATTTAAGATAACAATTATATCTAGCAAATAAAAGTGATTTTTAAAAGACAGACAAAATCTCATATCTGGAACTGAGATATTTATTTAGCAATCTATATTTTCCAGGAGTAGCATTGTCTTCCCATGTAGGTATTTCTGTTCAAACTCCCATGAACACACACACACACACACACACACACACACACACACACAGGACTAATGGATTTTCATAATTTTTCATACACTCTTGTTTGTAGCTAAGATGTTCTAGCCTCTCCTTTTCATATTTCTCCTATATTCACATAAACTTTTAACTCAATTTATAGGCTCATCTCTGTTCATGTTATGTGAGCTCTAATATTCCCTACAATAGAATTTTTCTTGGATTGTCCAATTATAGGCTCCATGGGGCTTTTTCATGTATCCTTCATTTCAGTTGTCTCCCACAGCACTTCATTTCCCTATACTCCATTATGCCTAAACTTTTGTTCTTCTAGTCCCCCTACTACCCTTTCTTTCATTTGACTTGTTTTATTATCTCCTCACCTTAAGTCATCTACACTGCGTGTCTCATTTCTACATTCCATACATTACTCTAGGTTAAACACAAAATAAAATAAAAATTTGAAGCTAGGGTTTACATATGAGAGAAAATACAAGGTGTTAGCTTTTCTGGTCTGAATGATCTCACTTGGTATAATTTTTCATCCATTTAGCTTTATATATTATGATTTAATCTTTCATACACTGACTAAAACATCCCTTGGTGCATATACTACCTTTATCATATCTGTTCATCAGTTGATGGAGATAGTGGTCAATTCCATTTCCTAGCTATTATGAACTAAGATGCAATGAATATGGATGTACAATGGTATAATGACATTTGGGTATATGCCCAGGAATAATTTAGCTGGATCATGTAGTAGTTATATTACTGTTCTTTGTTTGTTTGCTTTTGTTTATGTTTTTAAAGAAATTTCCAGGCTGATTTCCATAGTAACCATAGCAAACCATAATTTTCACTCCCATACTGTGTATGGGCTTCTCTTTTACTACATCCAGATCAACATTTGTATTTCTGATGATGGACGGTCTGACTTGGATTATGTGGAAACGTAAAGTAGTCTTAATTTCATTTCCTTGACAGCTACATACTCATTAGTTAGTTGTATTTTTCTTTTGAGAACTTTTGTACTATTCCAAGGCTCATTTTTAAAATTATCTGTTTCCTGATTTTTATTTATTAGGCAAGGTTGTTTATAACAATACATATATTACTAGTTCTCAACTTTCTTAATGCTGTAGCCCATTTACACAGTTTCTCATATTGTAGTGACTTCAACCATGAAATTATTTCATTGCTACTTCATGTCTGTAATTTTAATACTCCTATTAATCAGAGAATAAATATCTGATATGCAGAATACCTAATAGAGGATACCCAAAGGGATCATGACTCGTGTGTTGAAAACTGCTGGTACAAATATTTAAAGTGGAGATTTATTAGATTGGCTTATGTGAGAAGGCAAAGTAGACCAACAATGGCCAGAGGTATGATAGACATATACCTCAACCTACTCTAAAAGTCCAAGTCACTCCTATGGGTGGGAAACAATGAATAATTATGATATGTAGACTTGAAATCTGGAGTCAATAAGAACAGGTCTGACTGTAGGCTGTTCTCTAGTGAGGAGGCTGCACCAGCAGCTGCAGCAGGAGCTCCCAGGTGCTGAGTCTTCAAGGTGAGATGTGACCTGCCACACAGTCTGTAGAGCTGCTCTTTCACCAAAGGAGCTCTTCCTGGACAAAATTGAGCAGAAAGGAATTTTCCCATTTCCAGAGGCTAGTCATGATAAACTTAGTGAAATCAGTCAATTTTGGATACCATTGGAAAAATTCTTTACTGAAGCAGACTCTCAAAAAATTGACCATGAGGGAAACATCCTAGGTGACTCCTTCAGAAAACTAAAGAGCCTGGGACTTTGGGTGATACAAGTTTCAGAAGAATATGGTGGCCTAGCCCTTTCCAATACTATGTATGCTTGGCTCTGGGATACATTGGTGTGGATGGGTATATCATGGTGACCCTGCAGCACACCAAACTATTGGCCTGAAGGGGGTTATGTTGGTCAGTAATGGGAAACAGAAGGCCTAGTATCCTCTCAAATTGGCATCTGGGGTACACATCACAGCCTTCTGCCTAACAGAGACAGATAGTGGAGGGATGCTGGCTCCATCCAAACCATAGCTACATTAAGTCATTAAAGAAGATAAAATGTAAGACTCCAAATTATAATTCCTGATTTTTTGAAATGCTATCTGAACTTAAATAACCCAATTATTGACTCCTATGTAGATGTCAAGTAGAAATTTTATAAGCAGAAATTTTATAAGCTCAGATAAAGTTTTGAATAATGGCCCTCCAGACTGGATGAATATATATTATTTAATAGTAAAATTTTCTTACACATGGTGCTACAGTGATGACACCCCACGAATATAATTTAGTTTTTAAAGTATTTCTGATTTTTCTTTGAAATTAATCTCGTGGCAGTTTGTATATTCTTGGACCATGGAGTGGCACTTATTAGAAGGTGAGGCCTTGTTGGAGTAGGTGTCTGTTCACAGCAGTAATACCGCTGTGAGGATCCCAGAAAATCATGTGTTTATCCCGACATTAAAGATGCCAGAGCTGTGGGCTACCTGCTGAGGAAAGATGCTGTCAAGGAGTAGAACCAGCCCATGACAAAAACATTTGTTACAGTCAACAAAGATGAAAAAGGTGTTGGAGATCTGCAGACCACTTTTACAGCAGAACTGGAGATGCAGAGTTTAGAGTTTGCCTAGCTGGTTTTCTGTCTTGCTTTGGAAATTACAGTTAAGTTTTTGGATGAATCTCAGAAAAGGCTTTGAATTTTGGACTTTTAACACTGCTGAGACTGCTATAGATTATGGGGACTTTGAAGTTGGACAAAATTTATTTTTGCATTACGCTACATTTAGGTATGGCTCCCATAGATTCCTATGTTTGAATAAGTCTATGGGGTCAGAGAGTGATGTTTTGTATATGCTTGGGCCAGGGGGTGGCTCTATTAGAAGATGTGGCATTGTTGGAGTAAGTGTGTCATAGTGGGCATGGGTTATAATACCCTAGTCCTACTTGCTTTGAAGTCAGTGCTCCACTATCAACCTTCATATGAAGATGTAGGACACTCAGCTCTGCCTGCACCATGACTGCCATGCTCTCACCTTGATGATAATGGACTGAACCTCTGAACCTGTAAGCCAGCCCCAATTAAATGTCCTTTATAAGACTTGTCTTGGTCATAGTGTCTGTTTACAGCAGTAAAATCCTAACAAAGACAGTAGTGTAAGATGTTTTTCTTAAAGAGGACTTTCTACTGGATTATTATCCACATTACTCTAACTCTCTTACTAGACTTATCAGCTCTTCAGTGATGAGAATAATATTGAAATTATGTTTCTCGTTTCCATGCAGTCTCTAAGGCAGAATCAGTGTTGTAAGGGCACGTGTTAATAGACCTGTTGGGAGTAAATAACATCAATTCAGCAGTTGCAGCAACTGCTCTCATCAGCAACCATCATCTCTGCATCATCCTCTTGTCCTTTAAACTAAGGTCATACCATGTATTACTTCATCAAGGTGAAGAGACAGAAATAGATGCTTAATGCACCTCCTCTAGACTTTTTTTCCTACCTCAAAGCAATTAAACCCTTGACACACTTTCTATCTTAAGTAAGGAGAAAAACTTAAGACTGAAGGATGATGCTGGTGTGGCTTAGTCTCTTACTATCAGAGTGATTAGATACTGCAGTTGTAACAAGGATTTGAGAAAGAACCTCCACCATTCCTGGCTCTGACTCAAACATGCTAAGTTTTATTTGATAATTTCCTTAACTTCTCCTCTTGCTTGTCTCTTTGGTGCTGTGAAAGGAGTCTGGAGCATTCAGCATGAGATTCCAGGTAGTCCTTACCTAAAAGGCAGTCAGGAGGATCTTTATCTACTTACATTTGCAAGAAATAATATCTGTCAGAAGAAAGGTATACTACCAGAAGTAAACCTAAAGGTAATTAAAACTAAATCAGACTAGGTGATAAATTGTAACATTTATTCAGTTTTCAGCATTACTTGTAAGTTGTTTTTCATCTAAACCAAGATCAGTTCAAAACAAGAGGGCTTTCTTTCCCAGTCATGTAAAGCCAACTTGTGTGGCCACTCTACTAGCTAACAAAATGTGTTTTGTACAGCAGTACATATCCTGCTGTTTTGTTTATACAGCTATACACAGTAAACTTGCTTAAAATAATTTCTCTTAAATTAATAAGTTGTTGAAATTTTTCTACCACATTTTTGAACAATATAGACAATTGAATAAATAAAATCTTCATTGACAAGATTCAGGGAATAACCACGGTAAAGTGATATTGGTTTCATACAGCAGAATAGGAATTTCTTACATAAGTTTTATGCACTATATACCTACAAGGTTTGAAGAACTTCTTATTGTATCAAAGTTTGAAGTGACATATATAGATAATTATGAGTCAGCACTGGGCTAGAATGAAAGGATCAAGTATAGAGAAAGATTGGAGATGGGATTGTGGGAAGGAATATGAAAGGAAACAATAAAAATAAAGAAACCTTTGAGGGGTAGTTTAGAAATCTAATATACTAGAAACTTCATAAAATATAGACTTATACAAAGGTGATCTCAATGATATTACTAAATAATAGAGAAAACAGAGTCCCAAAAGGTCATCTCTTGTTATCAAACTGTGTCTAGTATTAGAACTGTGTAGCATATGGAGTTGTTGACCAAAGAGAATCCACAAAGAATCTACCCCTAACTGACAGCAAAGTCCCTGTGCTGAAGAAAATAGCAATAAATTCTTTGCATATGGAGAATTCTAGTTTATACCTACACAGAACTTATGTTCTATCATCTTTGGTACAAAATTGTACACTGAAAGCTACTGAAAAAGAAACATAAAGCACAAACCACAAATGATCTTTTATCTACAATGATGTTCTTCCTTCAATATATGCTATGGTAATAGTGGCACAAAGCTTGCAGTAGTACCCAACTAATAACTGATTTTACTTAAAGCCTAATCTATGAGATGAAACCCATACTAGATACTTCTTGGATTATCAAGACTCAGAGACTAGCTACCTAGAAACATAAAGTAAAAACAAATACTCTTGCACTAAAACAACAATAACTATAATGTAGGAAAATTATTCCTAATGATATTGTGTTATACTCAAAGATTAGTACCTTGATCACCCATCATCAGAGAAGCTTTCTCCTACAGCAGATGCAAAAAAAATACAGAGACTCAGATCAGAGAATGAGAGACCTTGAAGTAGTCATAAATTGTATGTCTCCATCATATACCTCCCCTCAGAGCTTAAAGAAACCCTTGGAAGGGAGGAAGAAAGAGTGTATGAGACAGAGGGATACCAAAAAACCCAAAGACATCTAAATAGACATGAGCAAAGCTCCTATGAGCTCACAGAGACTGAAGCAGCTTGCACAGAGGATTACATTGGTCTGCACCAGGTCTTCAGTATATAAATCATACCTTCCAGTTTAGTATTTCTATGAGAATCCTAAATGTGTAAACAAGTGGATCACTGAAATGTATGCTTTCTCTTGGATTTTTTTCCTCCTGTTGATTTGTTCTGCCCAACATCAGTGTGATAGCTATTGTTTTATCTTATTAAATTTTACTTTGCTTTATATATGTGTACCTATATATGTAGGTGTATATATGCATATATATGAATATAGTATCTGATATGTAATATGATGTATGTGGTACATGGTACATGATATATAGCACATGGAATATAATATATAATATATGATTTATACTATATACCATACAATATATGATATATCACATATTATCATAATGTGGCATAATATATTGCATATACTATATACTATATATAAATGTGATATAAAGTATAATATAAATATATATATATATATATATTTAACATATAATATATAACACATGAAACATAAACAATATATAATATATAGTATTTGATATACGGTATATAAGATATAGGACATAAGACATGCAGCATACAATATGACATATGACATACAATATATGACATATGAAGTATAATATATAATGTATACTATGTAATATATACATATATGTATATGTTATATTACATATTATGTATATTATACATATATATACATATATTAGTGAATTAACCTACTGCAAAAGAAAAAATAGTTTTATATTGTCAAAATAGAGTAACACTGGATATAACAAATATTCCAGGGCAAGCCTCATGTTCAGGTGTAGTTAACCAACATAATAACATAAAAAGGATTCCATAGGTTTGTTGTTGTTGCTGTTGTTGTGGTCTTTGGTGGTGGTGGTGATGGTGGTGGTGAGTGTGTGTGTGTGTGTGTGTGTGTGTGTGTATGCTTTTATTTGGTCATAGTACGGTGCTTTGTTTTGTTTTAATTTTGCAGTATAGTTTTATTTTATTTTTATTGACATGGGAGGCTGTTGTCTTACTGTGTTTTGGTTTTCTTTGAAAAGGTACTTTAAGTTGGGTGATAGGAAGGGGGAGAGGATTTAAAAGGACTTGGGGGAGGGGAAACTATGCTCAAAATATCTTTTAATTTAAAATAATTTTAAATATATAATAAAGCAGAAAAAGTAATAGTATACTAGAAATTACCTATAATTCATTAGGAAATATAAAAGATTTTTAGAAAGTCTTTTTTGTATCCTACTTTGACTACAAATTCAAAATATTGTTTAGAGAAATGTGATATAAATATTTATATACTGCTCATTAAATATTTTTACAGGGACTGTAAAGTGGCAACTCCAGTATCCTCTGTTTTATGGTGCCACATAAATGAAGAAAGTATGGTTGAAAGAAACAAAATAAATAACACTAAAATGGTATTGGGGGGGCATGCACAATAGTTACCACAATAAATAAACAACACAAGTGAGGAAATGAATTATTTTAAGGTAATAAATAATGGATAATCCTTTGTTATTCCCTAGCTTTCCTTCTGTAAGTGGTAAGGTATTAACTGTAGCTTTACCTTTTATTCTTTTTATAGTTTGACAATCTACAGCACTATGCATACAAAAGACAGAATAATTTTCATGGTGCACTTATACTCATGAATTATTTTAAATTTACAACCAAAGAATTCTGTTATCATGACCATCTTTTGTTCAAGTTAACTACAGAAAAATTTTGGTTCATTTATGGCAAAGACTTATTGTGGCCCGCGCTATTTTCCCGCCGGTAGGAATACACGGACACACACACACAGGATCCTTCTGCAGCAAACCTTTATTACCATGTGGCGAGGAGAGAGCAAGCCCTGGAAAATGCACTGTTTATATACACCCTGGAGCGGCGTGTTATCTCTGATTGGCTGTTTGCTCATTACCTCATGAGACGCCTCGGGATAGGCTGTGACTTGGCGCTTTCTGGCCCTAGGCACCTGCGCAGACTACATGTTACAGGGAGAAGAAACCGGATGCCGGCGCCATCTTGTAATGGAGGCTGCCGGCTTGGGTGCGGCTCTCTACATCTCCCCCTTTTTGTTTTAAATGAGAGGCTCTGGCCAATGCCCTGTGTCTTAGGCTAGCTGATGTGCTGTCCATTACCAGCATCAAGAGATCGGTGGGATCCTTTGGATCACTACTCATTGATGTGCTCTTGGTTTATGGCATCAGCCTAATCCCGTCGTAGGGGCCAAAGGCAGCGGGCCTCGAGGACTTATGGCAGTTTGACTCACTCTCCTGTGTGCAATGGGATAAGACCCCACGGGGTGCAAGAGCTAAGTCTCGCTGACCATTAGCCTTTGAGTGTTTATTTTGTTCTTAACATGCTGAGCCAAATATTGGAAGAGGCTCCTTGCTCTAGTGCAGCAAGTGCTTGGGCAATTACTACCTTGTCACGTTTTTGTTGGGCTCTGAGCTTGCAAACCATCCAGAAGAGAAACACTAAGCCAGTACACAAGGCAACACTAAACAGGCCAATCCCCACCCATTCCTTAAAGAAAGAAAAGGCTGAAGAAATCCAAGAGGAGAGTCCTTCAGTCAGTGATAGATCCACTTGTGTCGAGTTGATGGCTACTACTGCCGCTCGCAATGATTCAAAGGTCTCATCAAATCCCTCCGACCAATTCCCTGCAAGATATAAAGATAATTTTCTAGACAAGTTAGCTGCCTGTGTGTAATTATCATACTGCATGCTGGTAATGCACAGGGCGCCCAACCTTCTTTCGCACCCCAATTGGGCTAATGGGAAAAGAATATCCAATCTTTCTTCTATTAAATCAATGCGCTGATTGACCACCATCAGCCCACCTTTTAATTGGGCACTAGCAGAAGTATGATGGTCGACTGCGTCTGCCACCGTTGCAGATAGTT